>JBBGZY010003344.1:100000-174883 GCA_037952925.1 Lithobates clamitans | reverse complement strand
CAGGCAGGGCTGTCAGCCATGATGGTTCAGCATCTTTATCAGTTGGCGGGATGCAAGCTCGGGCCCCTCTGACCTTCAGTAACTTTTCCCGGCTGCACAGATACATTTCCAACATTTCATAATGTGCAGCAATAGGATCTTTTTTTTTTTTCTCAGAAAAGCTCCACCTTTAAAGCCATCTTTGAGCTTCAGTCATGATTGTGTCATCTCTAAGCCGGCATCTTGGCCCAGGAGATAGATGGTGACTCTGGATGATGTCTGAACAAAGATGGCGCCGTCCTTCTGGAGAGAAAAGGAGAAAAATGCATTGCCGGGGAATACTGTGATCGCTGTGAGATGTAACAAGTATCTGCATGAAATACATATCTGATTCCGGGGCCACTATAGACAGTTCTATAGGGCCCGCGTAGCATGCCGTATTGCTTATATAGTGCACAGTGCAGAGAGAGAACCCGTCACCTCTTTATGTACCCAGGAGGAGCGCTCAGTATTAGGAGGTCACATTTGGCCTTTTATGAAGTATTGTTGGACCGAATGGTCAGAATAAGACCTCAGCCTTTCTCCTTCCCAGCCTGCAGGATGTAACACACAATATAATGTGATCTCCGGGGGGTAATAATCCCGTCTGCTCTCTCACCAACTTCTTGTGAAATCCTCTGTGTCCTCCCCCAGTGACGGCTTACTACTCATCTTCAGATAATACTTTCTTCTTTCTACACCCGAAAAATGATTTGTTTTAAATAGAGTGGAGAAGAATTAGATCCTCTTTATGGTTTTTAAAACTGTTAGTGACCCCACTGGAGAGGATTTTTTTTACTTCCTGTCCCTGTGACACCTGGACAGTGGTGTACCTGGGGGGGGGGGGGGGGGAGTGGTGGTTCACACCCGGGACCATCACACTGGCCCTGTGTGTGTGGCCACCAGCATTTGGAGTGGCAGTGCTGTGTTGGGAGTTGGAACACTCGGGGGGTGTGTATGTGTGTGTGGGGGGGGGGGGATTATAAGCCTCTTACCACCAATGCTAGGGGTGAAGGATGGGGATGGGTATTGTTACAGCCTGAGCCTGTCACTAGTCACGGAGGCGTGGAAGTTATTACAGCCTGAGCATGCCACTGGCCACCAACCACCAATGCTGGAGGGTTATTACAGGCTCCCCACTGGCCACCAACGCTGAGGGGTCATTACAGGCTCCCCACTGACCACCGATACTGAGGTGTTGTTACTGGCTCCCCACTGGCCACCAATACTGAGGGGTAATTACAGGCTCCCCACTGGCCAGCAATGCTGGGGGGGGGGTTATTACAGGCTCCCCACTGGCCAGCAATGCTGGGGGAGTTATTACAGGCTCCCCACTGGCCAGCAATGCTGGGGGGGGGGTTATTACAGGCTCCCCACTGGCCAGCAATGCTGGGGGAGTTATTACAGGCTCCCCACTGGCCACCAATGCTGGGGGAGTTATTACAGGCTCCCCACTGGCCACCAATGCTGGGGGGTTATTACAGGCTCCCCACTGGCCACCAATGCTGGGGGGTTATTACAGGCTCCCCACTGGCCACCAATGCTGGGGGGTCATTACAGGCTCCCCACTGTTGGAGATAGACAGCTCTCTGCAGGGCTGATGCTTCCATAAGCCCACAGGGGGGAGGTCAATGACACCCAGCTAAGGTAAGTGAATCATGAAGTGGGTGCATCTGCACGGGACTACAGCAGAGGGTGGTGAGCCACAGATGCTTTCTTATTTTCTAAGATTGCATGGGCACCCTTTAAAAACCAGTAGGTAGAATTGGGCTTTAGTGGTGACCTTGCACCACCCGTTTCTGGCTGCCTTCAGTGGAGCCTCATGGGCACCAGACCAGCCCCAATACCTAGTCAGTGCCTTTAGGAGAAGTGCAGTACTCCAGTGCGCTTGGCTGTTGTGTCAACCACAATACCATACAAATGCTTTACACAACATAAGAATCACACAGCACCTTGTATGCATGTAGGGTTGTTTTTGATGTAACACAATCAGAAAAATGTATCCATTTACTTTTGTAAAAAGTAAAATTTATTTATTGATAAGCATTTTATAGGCATAAAGCATTCTGAATTGTCATGTGCATCAAACCAGACAATGCTAAACCAAGAAAATCTAGGATTTCCGATCACCTCTCCTGTGCACGTCACCACATCTCGTAAAACAAACCAGTTCATGACTGGCACCTATGTGTACCCAACCAGACGAGGGGTGCTGGGGAAGCTCTTCCTCATTCCCATACATTTCTCCTGATCGATGAAGAGGGAGTTGGCTTTGATGGACAGGTCATGTTCAAGGTTGGCCTTGGTATGAACCAGCATCTGTAGGGTGTCTTCAGCCTCTCGGAGGCGTTGCTGCAGCACCTGAATGGTGTCGTCGATTTCTCGGACCTCATGAACAAGACTGCAAAGGGGAAAAAAGAAAGGTTATGGGGCAAAAGATCAGGAACATGAAACATTTTACTATATGGTGCAAGATTGGGCAGTTCCTGGGAAGGGGATGCCAATACACCTGTGTGCAGTGGCAAAGCTAGACATTCTTTCACCTGGGGCAAAGACTCAGTTTAGCCCCCCTTCCCCGATAGAGAAGTGTCAGTTTTTATTTTATATTCATTATTTCATTTTTTTCATCTCCCACAGCTCCGTTCCCTCTCTGAGCACCTACCGACATAAAGGACCCCTGCACCGTCTCTCGGCTCTACAGGGAGTAGTGATGTTGTTCTTATTGTCAGCGATGGCGCCCATCTCAATGTAAAGCTATGCCCCCCTCCCTGTTTCGACCCTGCCTGTGTGGTGAAACCTCCCTGTCTGCCTGTGTGGTAGGTGTGATTGGTAATATGTGGCCTGCATAATCATGGGTCTAGACCAGCTTTTCTCAGCCAGAGCACTGTGGAACCCTAGGGTTCCTCCAGAGGTCCCTAGGGGTTCCTTGGGCAATGGGTCTAGACCAGCTTTTCTCAGCCAGAGCACTATGGAACCCTAGTGTTCCTCCAGAGGTCGCTAGGGGTTCCTTGGGCAATGGGTCTAGACCAGCTTTTCTCAGCCAGAGCACTATGGAACCCTAGTGTTCCTCCAGAGGTCGCTAGGGGTTCCTTGGGCAATGGGTCTAGACCAGCTTTTCTCAGCCAGAGCACTATGGAACCCTAGTGTTCCTCCAGAGGTCGCTAGGGGTTCCTTGGGCAATGGGTCTAGACCAGCTTTTCTCTGCCAGAGTTCTGTGGAACCCTAGGGTTCCTCCAGAGGTCGCTAGGGGTTCCTTCGCAATGAGCAACTTCTGCTTTCTAGATGCGAAACCACTGACCCCAATGAGCTTTTAGAGCTCCATAAAGGGTGGGATACTTCCCAATGGCCACAAACGTAAGGAGCAGTCTTCCCAGTGATCATCACACTAATGCGCTGTAGATAGAGTAATTACCAGAGGGGGTTCCTTCAGCCTAGAAAGTTATTTCAAGGGTCTTCCATGTTGAAAAAATTGAGAAAGGCTGGTCTAAACACTGGTGTTTCAAGAATACCAGCTCACTGGCAGAAAGGCAATAATAATGTAAACCTGCTACAATAAAAGTATGAATGATTACCAATTAGAGAAGAATGACCAGCTCCTGATTTTGTCCTCCTTAATTTAGTCTCTTATAATCCACAAGTAGAGGTGAAGGCCATGGTTTCCATTTAAAATATACTTTTATGGAGACCAAAATTTTCCAGCTCTGGACAAACCCTGGGGTTTAAAAATGGGTGTAGTAGCGATTCAAATGAAGAGAGTTTTGAGTTGTCAGAGGAACAGGCATTGAGGGGAAATCTTGCTATAGGGAAACCAGTTCTGGTGAAAACTGTATACTAGGATATAGCCCCAAGTTTTAGAGAGCGCCTCTTACCGGCAGGCCAAAAATAGGAGGGATCTTGAATAGGGATTGGCTTGGGTTTTGGCCTAAAGTCCAAACCACAGCTGCCATGTACACAAAGGAGTGGGTATTTTCATGATATTATTGACCCAATATGGCCACACGGCTATCTAAACTTATTGGCCTGACACTGACAGCTGCCTTCTGGATTTGGCTAAACATTGGGTTGGACCAACCCACAGCTGTACCTAAGGTCATTCCTAATCTTGACTATTCTTTACTCTATCCAAAACTAATAAAATAACAGTTTTGACCTTACACAGGCCTTAAATCATTGTCAGAGGTCCTAAACTCTACTCACAATGTGTTTCTGTCTGTGCCCCCTCGGAAAAATATCTTTACAGTGAATGAGGGTAAATCTTCCCAGTAGAGAACATAGATGTCAATAAAAATCCAGAAAAGGTCTAATCTTTCTCCGCTCTATCTAAAAAAATTTTAGTTCAAGTTGGGCTTATGTGTTGGTAGCAGTTACCGTATCTGCGCAGTGTCTCGGCACAGCTCCACGTTGGGGCGCCTTGTGCGTTCATCCAGACGTGTTTGGGCTACTCTCATTGGAGCCATTTTGTCCTTGATGGCCTTTTTGATGGCTTCAATCGTCATCTCTGTCTGAAAGATCTCCTGGAGAGTCTAAAAAAAAAAAAAAACATAAAAATTTGTAAATATCTGTCTCCAGAGCCTTCTAAAAAGTTATGAAAATTGAGGGAATGAAGAATCCCAAGGTTCAAGCTACAAATACCAGCCAATGGCAGTTGAGCAATGTGAGAATTGCTTACATAAGTACCATTTTTTACCAGTTGGCCACGGTGCACATGTGATAGAAGATGCTGCTTAATGGTTTAGGAAGAATCATGTCTATTCTTCTAACTCCAGCTCTAAAGTGGCAGCTTGTAAAGGCATACAAATGCATTATTATGCACATGGAGTAACCGAGAGGGACTGAAGTCTTGAGAAACATTCTGGATGCCTTGCAGCACGCACTCAGATTCTGTGCAAGAGTGCCGAAGATTCCATTTCCTCGTCTGCCTGGCCGCAGCCCAAGAAGTTTTATGTCTGCTGCTCTCTTGTAGGTGTATAATTACACTATTCTAGAGAGGAGAACGTTGTATAAATGGGGTTCCAACCTCTGGATGAATTTATTTACTTTTTCAAACCCCTTGGAGGTTTTATGTAAATTTTTCCTTTTCCATCTAGCTTTTTTGCTGTTCTTTAGGTTATATCTTACAATTCTCCTTGCACTGAAACACAAAGCTGCTGTATGAATACAGTAAAATCGTGTTTCAAATTCCATGGTATTAGGAAGAAACACCTCCACCTAAATAAACAGAACTCTCAGTAATACAAACAATAAAAGGTACATTCAGGAGATTAAAGATACAGTATGTAGAGTTCATGAAAATAGAATCATTCCGTAAAACCATCCCCCACTACTCTGCACTGCTGGAGGACTCTGCTCCTTCCTCTATAACTCTCCTCTCCTGAAATACTCTGCACTGCTGGAGGACTCTGTTCCTTCCTCTATAACTCTCCTCTCCTGAAATACTCTGCTCTGCTGGAGGACTCTGCTCCTTCCTCTATAACTCTCCTCTCCTGAAATAATCGGCTCTGCTGGAGGACTCTGCTCCTTCCTCTATAACTCTCCTCTCCTGAAATACTCTGTACTGCTGGAGGACTCTGCTCCTTCCTCTATAACTCTCCTCTCCTGAAATATTCTATATTTCTACAGAAGGATCCTGGTCTATCTTACTGCTCCTACTCTTCATTACTCTCTTATCATCATAGTGCTTTCTCTGTCATCTTCAGACCTGTCTTGATATAACCACGAGTGAACATACAAATGCAGCCCCCCACAAGACATGCACACTCCTGTCACAACATTCTATTTGGTGGTGTAATAAAAGACAGACAGATATCTTCCTGAAAGCAATGGGCAAGAAGATGTTTCCAAGACTTTCTCAAGCCCTTGCACACCCCACGATCTGCATTTTAAAACAACTACACATGCAAGACTTTTGATCCTTCAGTTCTTCCATAAAAGAAGACAAGGTCTGGCCTTTGATCAAAGGGAGATTTTCTAACATACTCAAAATCGGGAGCTTCGCTTGTAAATATTGGGCTGTCTTTTGGCCACCAAGTCTTTGAATGGCTGTAGATAATCCGCCTCCAAGCACTTCATAACTGAGCACAAGCCCAACTTTGTACCTTTGCTAGGTGACTTTGGAGTTTGTTCTTGGCATCCGCAGACTCAGAGATCCGGTTGGTGAACATGACGTTCACTCGGTTGAACTGGTTCCACATCTCATTGGAAGTGACATTTAGTAAATTCTCGACATCCTCTCTGAGCTTGGCAGAGGCGGCCCTCTCACTCTGTGACCTCAAGATGTTGTCATCTGTGAATTTGGCCCAAGTTTCAGGGACAGAAATGCTGAGGGATATAAAGACAGGAGATACTGAGGGACAGAAAATCCAAGAGATTCTAAGATACACAAAAACAAGGAGATGCTGAGAAACATGAAAACAAGTAAATACTGAGGGACATGGTTGATATAAGCACAAGTGGACAGGCAAATGCAGCCCCCCCATCAGATGAACACAAATATGAGATGCTGAGGGACACAAAAACAAAAACATGCTGAGGGACGCACATATGAAGTGATGTTGAGGGACACAATGACAAGGAGATGTTGAGGGGCACAAACATGAGGCGATGTTGGGGGATGCTGAGGAACACAACGACCTGAGATACTAAGGAACAGAAAGACAGAAGATGCTGAGGGACACAAAAGCAAATTAATGCTGAGGAACACGAACATGAGGCAATGTTGAGGGACACAAACACAAGGAGCAGCTGAGGGACACAAACACAAGGAGATACTGAGGGACACAAAGGAGCGGCTGAGGGACACAAACACAAGGAGCGGCTGAGGGACACAAACACAATGAGATGTGGAGGGATAATAACACAGGGAGATGCTGAGGGACACAACAACAAGGAGGTGTTGGGAAACACAAACAAATGGAGATGTTGAGGGCCAAACAACAAGGACATGTTGGGGCACAAATACAAGGGGATGCTGAGGGACGCAAAGACAAGGAGATGCTGAGGGACGCAAAGACAAGGACATGCTGAGGGACGCAAAGACAAGGACATGCTGAGGGACGCAAAGACAAGGACATGCTGAGGGACGCAAAGACAAGGACATGCTGAGGGACGCAAAGACAAGGACATGCTGAGGGACGCAAAGACAAGGACATGCTGAGGGACGCAAAGACAAGGACATGCTGAGGGACACAAAGACAAGGCGATGCTGAGGGACACAAAGACAAGGCGATGCTGAGGGACACAAAGACAAGGTGATGCTGAGGGACACAAAGACAAGGCGATGCTGAGGGACACAAAGACAAGGCGATGCTGAGGGACACAAAGACAAGGCGATGCTGAGGGACACAAAGACAAGGCGATGCTGAGGGACACAAGGAGACGCTGAGGGACACAAAGACAAGGAGATGCTGAGGGACACAAAGACAAGGTGATGCTGAGGGACGCAAAGACAAGGCGATGTTGAGGGACACAAAGACAAGGAGTTGCTGAGGGACACAAAGACAAGGAGTTGCTGAGGGACACAAAGACAAGGAGTTGCTGAGGGACACAAAGACCAGAGATGGTGAGGGACTTAAAGTCAAATAGATGTTGAGGAACACAAAGACTGGAGATGCTAAGGGACAAAAAGACAAGGAGATGTTGAAGAACTTGCAGACATTCCTAAACAGTGCACAGACAGAGGATATTCACATACGTTGCATCGATCCTTTCCACGCCTCGGTAGTATCCAATACCATCAGAGGTATTCCGCAGATTCTGACATTTGTCATCGATACGGAAGGCCGATTGCTTGTCACTGATGTCCCTCTCCAGTTCGTGCTGAGCTGCCCTATTTGAACTGTAGACACAGATGAGATCTTAGGAGCGAAGATTAAGTACCTGGACAACCATAGATCTGCCTAAGTGAACATTTTATGTTTGTTGTTAGACTTTTACAATGCATGGCAATGTTTACTACAGACCATATCTGCTGGGTGAAAGCACTTCTGGGCCCGGGAAGGCAGGGCTCCCAAACAAAAAAAAGAAAAGAAAGCTTATTGCACATGCTGACGTGGATAGAGGGAAGAGATTGTTTATTAATGCCTAGCACAGGAACTACTTTATGATAAGAGTGGTTGGGTTGAGGAATGACCTACCAAATAAAAGAAATAAATGCAAAAGCATTACTTGGAAGTAAAAAATGAGTGGATGATTTCAAGCTAAACTCTAGCCTTCAGCATGGTATCAGCTTTGGACCCCCTCATCCCTTTAAATTAGATTATTAAAGATCACAATAGGGCCAAAGAACCTGGGCCATTGTCTGTACTAGCATGACCCGATCAGATACCAACTGCCTAAAAGGAGAGGTACACAGAATTGACTATCCCCCTCATTTACTGCTGGATATTGAAGGTTGTACCTGAGGCCCTTGGACAGCCACTGGACTCTAAGCTCCTAAATAGGTTGCCTTGTAGATAATCCTGACTCTACCCACCCCCAATACACATATACACAGATGCAAGGGTGAAGAGGTTACGTGTCTTACACAAGCTGTGCCGCTGTCCTGTCCAGGTGTCTCCTCATTCTCTCCTGGCAAGACTTGATGCTATCAACTTCCTATTTAATACAAATACCAACATAATAAATTACTCTGATGACCTCAAGAAGGCAAAAAATAAATAAAAAATATCTGCCTCTCTAAATTCTCTGGTGACACCACTGAGCCATTTTGTTCAGATTTTGTTAGAATGACCTGAGATGGTTAATTCTGACCACCATGTTGTATCCTACTCATTGACAGGACTGAGTGGAGTTACCATTCAAGCATTTTTGTCTTTTTTATGTATTTGTTTTTGGTTCTATGTCTAGCTTTTAACATTTATATTAATAGAATTGTAAAAGGGGAGTATACCTTGTCCTCCCAGATTATTTTGATTTTGTATCTGTGTGACTTTCTTCTGGGGCACCTCAAAAGTCCATGATGGGCTTAGAGGATTAGGACTGAAGCACTGTCTTTATCATACACTTTGAGGTTTAGCAATTTGGCAAATTGTTACCCCACTGAGGTATATTTGAAATGCCAGGGTCTGTGGATTGTTTTTAGGACCCACGTTTGTGACTGAAGAACTTTTCGGTCGCTATTATGTATCCTAAACCTGACTGTGGTCACTATGTACCAACTCAGACCGTCCATCTACTTGGTGTTACAGCACTAAGGTATTAACGGTCACGATAAAGGGACTCAAGAAGGGCAAATGTATTGATTCAGGTCATCCATCCACTTAGGGTTATGGCACTAAGGCATTAGGGGTCTTAGTGATGGGACCCATTAAGGGCGAATGTAAACATTTAGGCCATCCATCCACTTGCTGTTATGGCACTAAGGCATTAGCGGCTGTAGCAAAGGAACTCAAGGAAGGGTAAATGTACCAATTCAGGCCGTCCATCCACTTGGGGTTATGATACTAGGGCATCAAGCGTTGTAGCGATGGGACTCAAGTAGTGTGAACGTACTAATTCAGGCAGTCCATCCACTTGGGGTTATGGCACTTTAAGGTTTGTCCAGTTTGGCAACTTGTAACCCCTATATTTGAAGCGTCAGAGTTTGTGACTTGTTTTAATGACCCACTTACCCGACTGAAGACCTTTTTGGCAGCTATTTTGTAGCTTGAACCTGTCTGTGGTCTCTAAGTACCAATTCAGGTCAGTTATGACACTATGGCATTAATGGTCAAAGTGAAAGGACTTAAGAAGGGCAAAGGTACCAATTCAGGCTGTCTGCTGGGCCATCTTAATGCATGGGCACCCTTGGGCACTGCCCAGGGGACCCAGGTGCATTGGGGCCCCATTATAATTTTGCATAACATCATACTTGCCAACCATCCCGGATTTGCTGGGACAGTCACGCTTTTTACAAAGCTGTCCCGGGATGGAAGCATCCAGGGCAGCATCCCGGAATCTGTACTGTGCCCTTCTGATCCCAGTATTGGGCCCTTCTGATTGTAGTATTGTGCCCTCCTAATCTCCTGTACCGTGCCCTTTGTGTTGATTAGTCTTTAATTTATGGCATGTTTTCTTATTGTTTAAATTTTTTTATTTTTTTATTGAAAGTTCTAATAAATATATGTTTATTTCTATCAACTATTTATACTTTAACTCTTGAAAGTAGGTGTGTAAATTGGGGCAGGCTGGTAAGGTAGGGTGACCAGACGTCTCTGGTTTCCGGGGACAGTTCCTGGACTGAGGATAGTGTCCCTGGACCAAGTCTGTCTCCGGTTTTGTCCCTGGATTGGATTTGAACATGGGCCCAGGTAATTTCGAAGGCAGACAGTGCAGAATAAAAATAAAAAAAATTCTGAATTACACCCCCCCACTCCTACTAGCTTAGAGGGGTGTATTTTTTCCATTATCTGTGCCCCTTTCTGATGATCATGAGCTGGTCAGAGCAGAGGAACTATTTCTTCAGTTTCGGGCGCATGCCCATTCTGCTCCCACTCGCATGCTCTTCTGCCTTCACTCAAGTCCTGGGCCAGCCGCCTGCCTGTCCATCTCCCTATCAGTTCATCCCGTGTCCCTTACTGATTCAGGCAGCTGGCACTTTTTACTGTAAGAAAGTCCTCATCTCACCTGCAGGAGCTGTTTCTCCACATCGTCGTGCACCAGATCTATAGACATCCTCTTCTCCCGGTGATACAGACACTCCTGAGCCACCTGCCAGGCATTGCACAATAATTATGAGACTAATTAGACTTCCCTGTTGTAGTGACAAAGTCAAAACACAGCACAGCTCAAAACCAGACAAATACAAAGATAGACTGATAAAAGAGTAAATTCTGATACATTTTTGATACTCCGGTAAGGAGACCCCCCCACCAAGATTCCCAACTCTGTTCCTGCCAACCTTTCTGTGTTCTGGCTCTTCCTGTTATATTCTCTATTATATGCAATAAATAAAAACCCAGCAGGAATGGTAGGAACCCCTCATAATGGGCGCAGTGGGTGTACAGACCCGGGAACTCGGCACAGGGATGGTGGGAACCCCTTCATAATGGGCACAGCGGGTGTACAGACCTGGAACCTTAGCACAGGGATGGTGGGAACCCCTCATAATGGGCACAGCGGATGTACAGACCCGGGAACTCAGCACAGGGATGGTGTGAACCCCTCATAATGGGCACAGCGGATGTACAGACCCAGGAACTCAGCACAGGGATGGTGGGAACCCCTCATAATGGGCACAGCGGATATACAGACCCGGGAACTCGGCACAGGGATGGTGGGAACCCCTTCATAATGGGCACAGCGGGTGTACAGACCTGGAACCTTAGCACAGGGATGGTGGGAACCCCTCATAATGGGCACAGCGGATGTACAGACCCGGGAACTCAGCACAGGGATGGTGGGAACCCCTCATAATGGGCACAGCGGATATACAGACCCGGGAACTCAGCATAGGGATGGTGGGAACCCCTCATAATGGGCACAGCAGGTGTACAGACCCGGGAACTCAGCACAGGGATGGTGGGAACCCCTCATAATGGGCACAGCGGGTGTACAGACCTGGGAACTCAGCACAAAGATTTTACCAATAGAGTCTCCAAAGATAGAAGAGACTGTCAGTAGGTTTAACTCTCCAACATCCACCACTTGATCTTATGCCCCGTACACACGGTTGAAATTTCCGACAGAAAAAGTCCGATGGGAGCTTTTCATCGTATATTCCGACCGTGTGTATTCCCCATCGGACTTTTTACGTCGAAAATTCAGACGGACTTAGATAGATAGAACATGTTCTATATTTTTCCGCCGGAACACATTCCAATTGGGAAAACCGCTTGTCTGTATGCTGTTCCGAAGTACCAAAAATGATGCATGCTCTGAAGAAAGTATGAGACGTCGTATGTGTTGCCCCATCGTACATGTTGTACGTCACCACGTTCTTGACAGTCGGAATTTGGTGTGACCGTGTGTATGCAAGACAGCTTAAGCGGAATTCCGTCGGAAAAACCTTCAGAGTTTATTCCGACAGCAAAACCGCTCGTGTGTACAGGGCATAGGAGGATTGTATAGAACAGTAAACCGCGCTAAAATAATGAGTAAAGTCCAATTAGCAGTCGGTGAGATAAAGTTCAATTGAAGTCCAGAACAAAAAACAATAAATTTCTCTATGTGATGAGGTGGGGAATATATGGATTGGCTGAGGATTGGCTCACCTCAGCTTTATCAGTTCACTTGAATCCTCTTTGTCCTCCTATAAGAGGCTCATTGGGAATGCGCCATTGTCTGTGTTGGAATGTACTCTCTGCGGTTTATGGAATGTTCAGCGTTTGGTGCACACACCCTTGCCTGCGAATGGCCAGCTAATGTTTTGTGAGATACAATGTATCCCTGTCCCAAGGCAAGTGTTTTATTATATCGCTGGCCATTCCTCAGAATGACTTTGTTACAATGTTTGTAGCAACAGAACGGTGTTCTATAGAAGGTCCTGGATACGTTGTTTACTACAAAGCAGCCTGGGGGGTCTGAGATACCATGTGTGTCACCAGGCGCACTTATATATACAGAATCTCACAAAAGTGAGTACACCCCTCACATTTTTGTAAATATTTTCTTCTCTCTTTTCATGTGACACCACTGAAGAAATGACACTTTGCTACAATGTAAAGTAGTGAGTGTACAGCTTGTACAACAGTGTAAATTTGCTGTCCCCTCAAAATAACTCAACACACAGCCATTAATGTCTAAACCGCTGGCAACAAAAGTCAGTACACCCCTAAGTGAAAATGTCCAAATTGGGCCCAATTAGCCATTTTCCCTCCCCGGTGTCATGTGACTCGTTAGTGTTACAAGGTCTCAGGTGTGAATGGGGAGCAGGTGTGTTAAATTTGGTGTTATCGCTCTGGACCCTGAAACTGAGCTGCAGCACGGTGGCCAAGACCATACAGCGGTATAACAGGACAGGTTCCACTCAGAACAGGCCTCGCCATGGTCCACCAAAGAAGTTGAGTTCACGTGCTCAGCATCATATCCAGAGGTTGTCTTTGGGAAATCGATGTATGAGTGCTGCCAGCATTGCTGCAGAGGTTGAGAGGGTGGGGTGGGGGGTTTGGGGGGTCAGCCTGTCAGTGCTCAGACCATACGCCGCACACTGCATCAAATTGGTCGGCATGGCTGTCGTCTCAGAAGGAAGCCTCTTCTAAAGATGATGCACAAGAAAGCCCGCAAACAGTTTAAGGACATGGAACCATGTCCTGTGGTCTGATGAGACCAAGATAAATTTATTTGGTTCAGATGGTGTCAAGCGTGTGTGGTGGCAACCAGGTGAGGAGTACAAAGACAAGTGTGTCTTGTCTACAGTCAAGCATGGTGGTGGGAGTGTCATAGTCTGGGGCTGCATGAGTGCTGCCGGCACTGGGGAGCTACAGTTCATTGAGGGAACCATGAATGCCAACATTTACTGTGACATGTGACATACTGAAGCAGAGCATGATCCCCTCCCTTCAGAGACTGGACCGCAGGGCAGTATTCCAACATGATAACCACCCCAAACACACCTCCAAGACCACCACTGCCTTTCTAAAGAAGCTGAGGGTAAAGGTGATGGACTGGCCAAGCATGTCTCCAGACCTAAACCCTATTGAGCATCTGTGGGACATCCTCAAACGGAAGGTGGAGGAGCGCAAGGTCTCTAACATCCACCAGCTTTGTGATGTCGTCATGGAGGAGGGGAAGAAGACTCCAGTGACAACCTGTAAAGCTCTGGTGAACTCCATGCCCAAGAGGGTTATAGGAGTGCTGGAAAATAATGGTGGCCACACAAAATATTGACACTTTGGGCCCAATTTGGAGATTTTCACTTAGGGGTGTACTCACTTTTGTTGCCAGTGGTTTAGACATTAATGGCTGTGTGTTGAGTTATTTTGAGGGGACAACAAATTTACACTGTTATACAAGCTGTACACTCACTACTTTACATTGTAGCAAAGTGTCATTTCTTCAGTGTTGTCACATGAAAAGATAATATTTACTAAAATGTCAGGGGTGTACTGACTTTTGTGAGATACTGTATATGATATACGATAAAGACACTACAATTATTAAAAGGGGAAGTATGGCATTATGTCTGTGGTTACAGAAATAGAATGATCTTTTTAAAATTTACTTGAAAGTCATTTTGAAATAACAATCACATTTTTAACCCCTTGTGAAATAGTTTTAATGATCTGCTGATCCTGCCAGTAGATCAGCTACTTCCTGCGATAGGGTGACAACGCTGGTTGTTCTGCAGTGAAATTACACAGCCACGTTGTCAGGGTAGCCATGGATGTAGTTTTGAATGGACTTGTAATAGGAAGGTCACCCCCTTACCTTTAGCTGTGTAGTCCACAAAACACAGTGATCCAGTGGTATTCCGTTGGGATCCGTCATGATGCTGCTGTGTCCAACAATGCCATTTTCATCTGTGACATTATTAGGAGGCAGGCTGTCTCTTCCAGGTTCTTGAAGCCACCCCTCTGATGACATTCATGCACTGTGGCGCGTCATTAGGGTGCTGGCTGCAAGAATTAGGAAGATATAGCTACCCCCACCCAGTGACACCATATTGCATGCCCAGAAATATACCCTGTGGCCTCCGGGGATGTGTAATGTGGGTATCCCAGCAGGCACAGTAGTACATCCTGCAGTCTCCTCAGATGTGTGATGTGGGTATCTCAGGAGGCACAGTAGTACTCCCTGTGGCCTCCTGGAATGTGTGATGTGGGTATCCCAGCAGGCACAGTAGTACATCCTGCAGCCTCCTCAGATGTGTGATGTGGGTATGCCAGGAGGCACAGTAGTACATCCTGCGGCCTTCTGAGATGTGTGATGTGTGTATCCCAGGAGGCACAGTAGTACATCCTGCAGACTCCTGGGATGTGTAATGTGTGTATCCCAGGAGGCACAGTAGTACATCCTGCAGTCTCCTGGGATGTGTGATGTGTGTATCCCAGGAGGCACAGTAGTACATCCTGCAGCCTCCTGGGATGTGTAATGTGTGTATCCCAGGAGGCACAGTAGTACTCCCTGTGGCCTCCTGGGATGTGTGATGTGTGAATCCCAGCAGGCACAGTAGTACACCCTGTGGCCTCCTGGGATGTGTGATGTGTGAATCCCAGCAGGCACAGTAGTACACCCTGCAGCCTCCTGGGTTGTGCTATATGGGCATCCCAGGAGGCAGAGTAGTATAACCAGCAGCCTCCTAACATAACCCCAGCACAGGGGAAAAAAAATTGTGATTTGGAGAGAGGAGGGGCATAGCGATGATGTAAAGTAATGGGGGGGGGGGGGAGAATGGGGGAAGGGTGAAGGCCTGCCTATAAGAGATGAAAAAATTAAAGCCCAACTCCAGCTAACACTTTTTAAATCCTCCCACTCAACAACAATGTATCTTTAAAGTAGGTCTTAATGCCTAGGGGGCAGGATGGACTTCTCAAACACATGACCACTGTGATAGGCTGTCATAATGGTCACATGATCTGGAGTCTCCCGATAATAACGACAGGCTGAGAGCGGTCTATGACAACGCTGTCACTGTGCTGGGAGCAAGCAGCGAGGGCGCTTTCAGCACGGGAACGTTGGTGTTAAAGCCCAACCTCTGTGCCGCCACACATATGCATTACGCAAGTGGCATGCGGCTAGAAGCAACAGGTTATATATTCTTTGGAAAGAAGGTATAAATCAAACAAATAAAAGACGACGACTGCAAGCACTGTTTTGCTGGACCTGCTATGGGAAATAGAAAGTCACTGATCTCCTGGTAGACTCAACAAGTCATAAAACTGTAATAAAAAGGGGAGTCAGAAAAATAATAATAAAAAAAAAAAAAACAACTGCTATGTTAGGGATGGTGGCTGATTATTGCATATATGTCAGTCTTGCCCATAGTTCCAAGTATGGCAACTATGTAGCGTGTCCAGCAAAGCATGCTGGGACTGGTGGTTCTTGAACAGCTGCGGGGGACAACCTTCACCCTAGATGGTGGGAATGTGGTGTACGTGGTGAGAACCAGCAGGTTGCACCATCTGTGCCCCATCTGTAATCCCTGACAGAGGTCTGTCTCTGGGGGTCATACGCGGCCCCTCATTGGAGGTTTGGAAGAATTTGGATGCTTGCTGAATTTTTTTTTTTTTTTTTACACAGGAGCAATATAAGAAAATTTCAGTTAGAGGCAGACTTGATGGAGAACTTTTTTTCTGCCAACATTCTTCTATGTTTCTTTTCTATACAGAACTAAACACTCACAAAATAATACTGTATGTAAAATAGGATTGTATCATTTTTTATGCTTTTTTTTTTACTGCTTTTCCTGTTATCATTAACAAATTCTATACAAATTACTTAGCAACACAAAATGACACTTGTTCTGTATTCTCTAAAAAGGGGTGGTACTGGGCGGAGACAAGGGGTGACTCAGAAGTGAGGAGTACCTGCACCTATTCTCTGAGAAAAAAGCCTTGGTGAGAGGTAAGGCCCCTTTCACACTGGGGCGGTTTGCAGGCGTTATTGCGCTAAAAATACCGCCTGCAAACCGCCCCTAAACAGCCTCCGCTGTTTGTTCAGTGTGAAAGCCCGAGGGCTTTCACACTGAAGCGGTGCGCTGGCAGGAGAAGAAAAAATCTCCTGCGAGCCGCATATTTTGGAGTGGTGAAGGAGCGGTGTATTCACCGCTCCTGCCCATTGAAATCAATGGGACAGCGCGGCAATACCGCGGCTATAGCCACGCTGTACGAGTGGTTTTAACCCTTTTTCGGCCACCAGCGGGGGGTTAAAACCGCACCGCTAGCGGCCAAATACCGCGGTAAAACAGCGCTAAAAATAGCGCTGTTTTACCGCCGAAGCCCCCTACCACCCCAGTGTGAAAGGGGCCTAATAATTACCTGGAGTGTTATGCTATATACTACTGAGAAAGCTGTACTTAAAGTGAATCTGCACCCAACCCCCCCCCCCCCCCCCCGCCTCCTTTAAAAAAAAAAAAAAAAAAAAAAATTCTACCCCCTTTTAAACGGGAAGTGGTATCTGCACATTTCATACTCGCCCATCCAGCAGATCCAGCGTTGTCCCGCTGAGATCCTCTCCTGCCACCACTCTGTCCTGCGCCACCATGTTTTTTCTGATGTCATCGAGAGGCCCGCTGGCTCTTCTGGGTTCAGTGATTGATGATGTGCCAATAGGTCCGCCCCTCCTTTTCTGAATGAAAGGCTATGCCTCCTGGGATATCTGATGTTCATATCATAGGAGGCAGAACGGGCAGTTTGCACGTCATTCCCCTAGGCCAGGGGTCTCCAAACTTTCTAAACAATGGGCCAGTTTACTGTCCTTCAAACTTTAGGGGGGGGGTGTGCACTGTGGCCAGTGGAAGTAGAAAATATCCTGACATCCGTGGGAGCAAACAATGCCCTATGATTGGTATTAGGGGGAGTAATAATGCCCCATTGTTGGTGGTATTAATGGGAAGAACAGTACCCCATAATTGGGGTCAGTGGGAAGAATAGTGCCCCATCATTGGTGTCAATGAGAAGAATAGTATGCCACCATTGGTGTCAGTGGGAGGAACCCTGCCCCACTGTCGGTGTTAGTGGCAGGAACTATGCCCCACTGTTTCTGACAGTGGAGGGGGGGGGGGCAATGTCCCAAGGGCCAGATAAAAGCAATCAAAGGACCGCATCTGGCCCCCCAGGAAGCAGTTAGTTTGGAGACCACTGGCCTAGGCGCATGGAGAACGGGGCCGAGCAATTAAAAAAAAAAAAAAAAAAGTAGGAAGAAGGGCCAAGTGGAGGGAACTTGTTTTGTTTGAGTGAAGATCTGCTTTAACATTTAAAATATATCTGATGACAGGTCCACTTTAAAAATGGCAGCCATAGGTTATATTTTAGGGACACAAAAAGCTGGGCAGCTGAATGTCCTGCAATGGGCACCCAGTGCAAAAAATTCTTACATATGGTAGGGTAGCTCTAAAATACCCTGATCCTGACTCAAGTGTCGTATTGGTTGGACTGGATAACCCATGGCCACCCAAAGACCTAAGAGGATGGTCAGATGATCATGTAAGATCCACCCAACCCAAGATTTGTGAATAGAGATGGGAGGAGGAAATGAGAGGGTACTGCACTTCTTATCTCAAGTAAGTGTTCAGTCATTGACACAAGGCCATCACCTGGCCAAATATGACCTTGTGTCTACCGGCAGCATTACTCCAAGACAACCTCCTCTGGTGAAGAGCGGTGAACCAATACACACCTGTGACTTTATAAAGACAGTTAGTAGGTCATTGTGTCTCTGTTGTACTGCCGGTCCCTCAGCAACTACCTGGGGATTGCCGCTGTGTCAACAACTGACTGCGCTCTGTGTTTGTCTGAGTCTTTCTGACTGGTTCATGAGATCAATCTAATATTTCAGGCTGAGTTGTGTTTGCCAATGGATTAGGTGACAATGGCACTTTAAAAGCTCTCACAGACACTCAGATACAAGGAAAACACTTGGACACTGATAATAATCTCAGACAAAATCATTTCTCCTCCAGGACCTCAGATGATCAGGTCAAAAAAGGTCACAGACAGCTCGATATAGGCAAACATTGCTCTTGATTTAGATCAGGGGTTCTCAACCTTATTGAGACCAAGACCCAGGAAATTCTTGCCACACCATCCATGCCCCAAGAGTGAAAAAAAAAAAAAAGTTTATACTCACACAATGAAAGGTTGGGAATGCAAAATATGTATTAGTGTTGGAAGGCTCTGGTTGGGTGTCACTGTGGGGGGGGGGGGGTTTCTGGAAGGGGTTGGGGGACGCTGCAGAAGACTTGGTAGCTTTGTAGACAATGAGGTTTCTAAAGGAGACTCTGCAGGAGGCTAGGGGCTTTGCAGGGGCACTGTGGGAGAATGGAAGTACAGTGGGAAACTGTTGAAGGGTAGGGGCAGTTTGGGGGGCTGGAGGCTCTGCAGCAGGCTGGGGGGCACTGTGGGAGGATGCCATATTAGGTCAATGTCACAAGCATTTCTGTCATGTCAGCTGCAGGGTGGGGAATCCCATTAGACAAGGAATGACAGTTGACTTCTGGGTTTGGACCCAAACCTGGTTCTGAACAAACGCAAGCTCATCCCTACTAGCTACCTGCGCCCTATTCAGATCTGTGATAATGTCTGACATCATGTGACCAAATATTGAGAAGTACAAAGAAAGCTAAGGCTAAAAGATGTCACTATAAAAATGTCCTTCAGGAACACCCAATTTACCACGCCCATGAAGCACTATGGCACAATTTGCATAGTACGTGGAAATTTGTCATTACCAATATAGAACTACCAGGGAAGCACAGGTCGAAGGTCTCCAGCGATTCCCTGGTAGTTACTGTATATACAGGACTAAGCAAAAGATATAAGGTATACACCTTCTTATATTAGCTTTCCATATGGTAGGCAAAGAGGATTCACCACAATGTGTTTCTATATGTCCATGGCAGCAGACATATTTTCTTAATAACTAGTTATAGTTAACGAGCTGCGTAAGTAATGAAGTAAACAGTATTTCATTAGAAATTGATAGAAACGTTCTAACCATCCAAAATTTTCATAATTGAACATTAGTTCACTGTATACATTTCCTGAGAACCCAACAATTTTTCTTACCTGTAGAGGTCCTTCTGTTTCTGCAAGTGCCCTCTCCAAGCGCCTCTTGACTTCTGACAGAGCATTCGTCTCACCGATCATCTGGTCGATTTCGTGAACGATCTCGGACTTCCAGAAGGCAATATCATTGACCCGCTCTCCCAAATCTTTGCTGGTGTCGGTCTGAATCCTTCTGGTCTTCTGATCTTTCTCTTGAATGAGCCGGCTGGTGTCCACTCGAAGCCTCTCAGCACTGCGCCTGGAAGACTCCGACTCCCTATAATTGCTCTCGTTGGACTTGTACCAGTCGTCGGGGGAGTACCTAGTGAAAAGAGCAGTCCTGTTGGAGGCGAAGGGTAGAATCTGAGCTGGACTGAGTCCAGGAGCGCTCTTGGACAGGGGAGCCAATGTCGGGTTGGTTGAGGCAACTTTGTAGTAGGTGCTGGGCCTCCATGGTAGACTCAAACTGTGACTCAGGGTATAGTGGGGAAACCGGTTCTTGTAGCTTGACGCCATTGTGGATATGGCTGGCAGAAAGTTGGTAGGAGTTGGCCGAGGTCGGGCATAGGTAGACGTCAGTGTTGAGCCCAGGATCTCCATGGTAGATGGAGTGGAGTCACCACCGTTGTCTGTAGAAAGAAGGTAGAAGACAAAACAGGGCTGCTTAAACATTGACAATGAGTTATCAAAAATGGTAGCAACGCCAGAAAACCTATGAGCTGTAGATACACCAAACCTAAAAAGAAAAAACAATGAAAGGGAGTCTAAGAATGTGGAAATGGCCAAGGACAAGCAGATGCCTTCTTAAGAATGGCATTTGGTGACATGTCTCACTGTCCTGCATTACATCAGAGTTATGGTGGTCAATAGGGATGAATGGGCCACTAGGTACTGATCAAGCAAAAAAAGCCTGACAGGCTGGTTTACAGAAGTCAGTTGAGATACTGACTTCTGTACAACCAACCTGGACATAGATGGATCGACATTTGGCCTCTCCCTGCGGAACCAGCCAAACTTTGATCCACGTATGAATGGCTTATGAGTCAATGAGAGTGCAAGCAATAAAAACCTCCAATTGTACATGTATTGTTCTCTCCAACTGCTTCAAGTACCTTCACAACATGACTTACCACTAAGCTAAGACTGGCCCATTGCCATATAGACCTTCATTCATCTTCCAAGAAAAGAAAGCAATGCCTGTCCAGGTTACCTAATAGAAGCAATAAACATATAGGGGACTGGTATAGTGGGTATTATGGTAGGCTTGTAGGACTGAGGCCTGGAGGCCAACTCAACCCAGAGGAAAACTGTCTCAGAACTTGGGTGACTCGCTTAAAGTGGTTATAAACCTCAGACATGAAATTTGAACAAAGCATATCCCTCTAAAGTGTGTACTTGACTCAATAAGAGTACTTACTAAGTGTCATTTCTGTCGGCTAGTTTGTTCCTTTGACATATCTGACAAGTTTTCCTGACACCAAGAGAAATAAAGGTAACAGGGGAGGGAGCTCCAACACACAGCCTGTGATTGACAGCCTGTGCTCTGTTTCTGTGTAAAGGGGGGTGTCCCTTTCCTCCTATCAGCTCTCAGAGCTCTCCTCACTGAGCTTTACAGTGTGTAATTTCAGCTCTCCATCCCTTATTTATTCATTCTGGCCATTGGAATGAATGAATGCCCAAGTACTAAACGCTTTAAGTGCGTTTAGACGCATCAATGTTTTTTCTAGACATGTGCATCCATTTTCTTTTCTTTTTTTTTTTTCTTTAGGGTCATTTGTTATGATCGCAATTCGTAAATTCGAAAAGCTGAAAGAATTACTAACTATTAAATTATAGGTATTGGAATTTCCTTTCAAATTTGGCCGTTAGTGAACGTAACGAATACGAATTTATCCGGAATAACAAATGCCGCATTTAAACAAATGGAACAGAATGTTTTAATAAATAATAATAAAAAGTTTTTATTATTATTATTGTTATTTATTATTATTATTAATTCGTTACGTCCCATTCATTTAGATACGGCATTCGTTATTTTGGATAAATTCGTATTTGTTACGTTCACTAACAGCCAAATTTGAAAGGAAATTCCAATACCTATAATTTAATAATAATAAAAAGGATTTATTATTATTGTTATTTATTATTATTAATTTGTTACGTTCCATTCGTTTAGATAGGGTTTTTGTTATTTTAAATATTTCGTAACTTCGGATAAATTCGTATTCTTTACATTCACCAACAGCCAAATTTCAAAGGAGATTCCAAATACCTATAATTAAATAGTTAGTAATAGTTAAATTATTATTTCAGATTTTCGAATTTTCAAATTTTCAAATTTCCGAATTTTCAAATTTTCAAATTTCCGAATTTTCACATTTCGAACTTTCAAATTCCGAACTTTCAAATTTTCGAATTTTCACATTTCGAACTTTCAAATTTTCAAATTTCGAACTTTCAAATTTTCAAATTTCGAATTTTCAAATTTTCAAATTTCGAATCTGCAAATTTTCAAATTTCGAATCTGCAAATTTTCAAATTTCGAATCTGCAAATTTTCAAATTTCGAATCTGCAAATTTTCAAATTTCGAATCTGCAAATTTTCAAATTTCGAATCTGCAAATTTTCAAATTTAGGAATATTCAGAAAAATGTGTTAAACGGGTTTTTTGTTTATTCGGATATTTCCGAATTAACAGATTTGTCAAAATTTGTTAAAAAACTAATTGGGAACGAAACAAATTGCATGTCTATTTTTTTCTGCTGAAAATCTCCTCTCCTTAACGGGCTAGAGAAGTTTTTTTTTTCCAGCCTGTAAACGCCTCTATGTGCATGGACACATAGGCTAACATGGAGGTGCTTTACAGGCTGACAAAAAAAACGCCTGTAAAAGGGGTTTTTTCTTAAGCGAAGTGTGCATAAGGCCCAATTAAGGTGATAAAATGTAACCATTTATTTAAAGTTTCATTTTGTTTTTCTCCACTATGAATGAAGTTGGGTTGGACCCTCCAACCAATCATCTTCCAGTGTATCAATGTAAAGGTGATCCGGGGCGGCTGCTCTAAGGAACATTTTTTTTTCATGAATGGGTTCAAATGAATAGAAAGGGCGTGAAACAAAACCCGGCGGATACAGCGAGCGCTTCTACTGTGACGGAAGTGATTCGCCTTCTGAGCTGATGATTTGTCAGCCCATAATAGGCTGGAAGAGCGACGTCCCCGCTGGAAAGCGATAGCTGCAATTACCCGCCGATAAAACCAGTGTCAGCGCTTATTAATTGTGCGCGGCTGTGAAATAATAAGAGATCGCATTCCTCCTATCGGGTTACCTTCTCCCTCCAGATTCAGCGGCCACCCACGGGGATCTCCGCGCTCCCTGCGCACAAATATACACGCCGGAGAGAGAGATTTTGTTTTTTTCTCTGCAGGTGTTTATTTGCTACACTAACAAAACACGAAGCCGTGAATGGGGCGAACGATTCTCAATTCTTATTTGATGCAAACCTAGTAATAAAAAAAATATATTCTGCATTTAAATGTATGTATAACAAAAATTCAGCTTAACTACTTGCTCTCCGGAAGATTTACCCCCCCCCCCCACACTTTCTGACCAGTCTATTTTTTGCGCTGCATTATTTTAACTGACAGTTGAGCGGTGGTGCGACACTGTTCCCAAATAAAATTAATGACCTTTTTTTTCCCCCCACAAATAGAACTTTTTTTTGCACTATAAACAAAAAAATACCGACAATTCTGAAAAAAAATTATTATATAATATAATATATGTATATATACACATAAAAATAAAACTTTCTGCTATAAAACATATCCAACAAAAAAAAAAAATCAGATTTCTTCATCAATTTAGGCCAATATATATTTTTCTGTCTTTGGTAAAAAAAACAAAAAAAAACAATAAGCGTATAGTGATTGGTTTACGCAAAAGTTATAGCGTCTACATTGGTGATCAGTGAGAAGAATGTTCCTCACATTGGTGATCAGTGGGAAGAATGTTCCTTACATTGGTGATCAGTGAGAAGAATGTTCCTTACATTGGTGATCAGTGAGAAGAATGATCCTTACATTGGTGATCAGTGAGAAGAATGTTCCTTACATTGGTGATCAGTGGGAAGAATGTTCCATACATTGGTGATCAGTGAGAAGAATGTCCCTTACATTGGTGATCAGTGAGAAGAATGTTCCTTACATTGGTGATCAGTGAGAAGAATGTTCCTTACATTGGTGATCAGTGAGAAGAATGTTCCTTACATTGGTGATCAGTAAGAAGAATGTTCCTTACATTGGTGATCAGTGAGAAGAATGTTCCTTACCTTGGTGATCAGTGAGAAGAATGTTCCTTACATTGGTGATCAGTGAGAAGAATGTTCCTTACATTGGTGATCAGTGAGAAGAATGTTCCTTACATTAGTGATCAGTGGGAAGAATGTCTTACATTGGTGATCAGTGAGAAGAATGTTCCTTACATTGGTGATCAGTGAGAAGAATGTTCCTTACATTGGTGATCAGTGAGAAGAATGCTCCTTACATTGGTGATCAGTGAGAAGAATGTTCCTTACATTGGTGATCAGTGAGAAGAATGCTCCTTACATTGGTGATCAGTGAGAAGAATGTTCCTTACATTGGTGATCAGTGAGAAGAATGTTCCTTACATTGGTGATCAGTGGGAAGAATGTTCCTTACATTGGTGATCAGTGAGAAGAATGCTCCTTACATTGGTGATCAGTGATAAGAATGATCCTTACATTGGTGATCAGTGATAAGAATGATCCTTACATTGGTGATCAGTGGGAACTTATCTAAGATGCAGAATTTGCTCGTTGCCCAAGGAACCCCTAGCAACCCTGATCCACCATAATCTGACGTTTCAGTTTTGGAAGGACTGACCCTTTAAAGTCACTCTTAAGATTTTCTAGCTAACCTCCCAGACATGACATATTTATGTTTTAACTTTCCAGCCCATACCAACCAATCAGGCATTTCCATGCTTAGCAGGAGGATCAAAGCAGTTGTCTGATTGGTTACCATGGCACCTGTGGTATTGTAGTGTGCAGGTAGGCAAAGCAACCTGACCCATAGATCCCGGGGGTTGGACATTGGTCAGCGAGAGATTTTTTTTTTTTTAAGTCATTCTATATTAGATGCATTAAATAATTTGAATGGGAATTTTATTCTATTTGTTGTTTCTTTAGAAATAAATAATTGTGTAATAATTATACAAAAAGAATAATATACACATACATACACACACACTCTACTGTTGTTTTGTATTTGGCTATATTGGTATTTATTGTAGTAATGTTTTGTAATTTTTGTGTCCTAATCAGATTATTTGTATAATGTTACATTTTACTTGTTTGTCTTTTTTTACTTTAGTGTTGTTTTGTTTTGTTTTTTGTTTTTTTTGCTTTCTATTGACTGTTTTGTAAAAAATACCTAAATATTTATGAGGTCGAGGAGGGGGCCCATTTTTTTTGGCCATTTAAATCCCAGTGTAGTGAAGACTCCATTTTGCTCCTCTATAGATTCTCTGTATGAAACTCTGGCAATTAGAGGGACACACACAGGGGCCATTTATACATTTCCAGGGCCACTATATTCCAGGGATGAGGCTTGTGATGATTGGGTCATGACATGTTGCATGTTCTGGGTGACGCTCTCCTGTCTGTGCTGGTAATGGGGTGATTGCCACAGTTTTACAGATGGTTTGTGCCTGCACAGTTTGGCACTTTCTGGGTCCCAGGTCTGTATCAGTGGCAGGGAGACATAGGCGGACAGCACAGGTAGATGCAGGCGGGGATATACCTGCAGGTAGGTAGTGAGGAAAGGTAGGTGCAGGCGGGGATATACCTGCAGGTAGGTAGTGAGGAAAGGTAGGTGCAGGCGGGGATATACCTGCAGGTAAGCAGCGAGGAAAGGTAGGTGCAGGCGGGGATATACCTGCAGGTAGGCAGTGAGGAAAGGTAGGTGCAGGCGGGGATATACCTGCAGGTAGGCAGCGAGGAAAGGTAGGTGCAGGCGGGGATAAACCTGCAGGTAGGTAGTGAGGAAAGGTAGGTGCAGGCGGGGATATACCTGCAGGTAAGCAGCGAGGAAAGGTAGGTGAAGGCGGGGATATACCTGCAGGTAGGCAGTGAGGAAAGGTAGGTGCAGGCGGGGATATACCTGCAGGTAGGCAGCGAGGAAAGGTAGGTGCAGGCGGGGATATACCTGCAGGTACGCAGCGAGGAAAGGTAGGTGCAGGCGGGGATATACCTGCAGGTAGGCAGTGGGGAAAGGTAGGTGCAGGCTGGGATATACGTGTAGGTAGGCAGCGAGGAAAGGTAGGTGCAGGTGGGGATATACCTGCAGGTAGGTAGTGAGGAAAGGTAGGTGCAGGCGGGGATATACCTGCAGGTAGGTAGTGAGGAAAGGTAGGTGCAGGCGGGGATATACCTGCAGGTAGGTAGTGAGAAAAGGTAGGTTCAGGCGGGGATATACCTGCAGGTAGGTAGTGAGGAAAGGTAGGTGCAGGCAGGGATATACCTGTAGGTAGGCAGTGAGGAAAGGTAGGTGCAGGCGGGGATATACAGGCAGGTAGGCAGTCAGGACAAGTAGGTGCAGGCTGGGGCTCATCTGCAGGTAGGTAGTCAGGAATGTTAGGTAGGATGGGTCCCCTCCCCTGTCAAGTAGTCAGGACAGAAAAAAAGTTATTCACCCTTTGTTAGGTAGGTGCAGGCTGGGACTCACCTATAGGTAGGTAGTTAGCTGGGACCCCCCTTCAGGTAGATAGTCAAGGCAGGTAGACACCCCCCAGGTAGATAGTCAGGAAAGGTTGGCAAGGACTCAGCTGCAAGTAGATAGCCAAGACAAGTAGGAAAGGCTAGGACTCACTCTCAGGTATGTAACCAGGACAGGTAGGTGCACGCTTGGACTTGATAGCCTCAAGTAAGTAGAACAGGTAGGCTGAGACTTCCCCTCAGGAAGGTAGTCAGGACAGGTGCAGGCTGGGGCTCACTTGCAGGTAGGTAATTAAGACAGGTAGGCAGTCAGGACGGGTAGGTTGAGGTTCACCTGCAGGTAGGAAGTCAGGGCAGGTAGATGGGACTCCCCTGCAGGTAGACAGGGCAGGTAGGTGGGACTCCCCCTCAGGTAGGTAGCCAGGACAGGTAGATGGGACTCACCTGCAGGTAGGTAGTCAGGACAGGTAGATTGGACTTATCCTGATGTAGGTAGTCAGGGCAGGTAGGTGGGACTCACCTGCAGGTAGGTAGTCAGGTCAGGTAGATGGAAATTCCCCTCGGGTAGGTAGTCAGGATAGGTAGGTTGGGGCTCACCTGCAGGATAGGTAGGTGGGACTTCCCCTCAGGTAGGTAGTCAGGATAGCTAGGTTGGGGCTCACCTACAGGTAGGTAGTCAGGACAGGTAGGTGGGACTTCCCCTGACGCAGGTAGTCAGGACAGGTACTTTGGGGCTCACCTGCAGGATAGGTAGGTTGGGGCTCACCTGCAGGATAGGTAGTCAGGATAGGTAGGTTGGGGCTCACCTGCAGGATAGGTAGTCAGGATAGGTAGGTTGGGGCTCACCTGCAGGTAGGTAGTCAGGATAGGTAGGTTGGGGCTCACCTGCAGGATAGGTAGGTGGGACTTCCCCTCAGGTAGGTAGTCAGGATAGCTAGGTTGGGGCTCACCTGTAGGTAGGTAGTCAGGATAGGTAGGTTGGGGGCTCACCTGCAGGATAGGTAGTCAGGATAGGTAGGTTGGGGCTCACCTGCAGGATAGGTAGTCAGGATAGGTAGGTTGGGGCTCACCTGCAGGATAGGTAGGTGGGACTTCCCCTCAGGTAGGTAGTCAGGATAGCTAGGTTGGGGCTCACCTGCAGGTAGGTAGTCAGGACAGGTAGGTGGGACTTCCCCTGACGCAGGTAGTCAGGACAGGTACGTTGGGGCTCACCTGCAGGACAGGTAGGTTGGGGCTCACCTGTAGGTAGGTAGTCAGGATAGGTAGGTTGGGGCTCACCTGTAGGTAGGTAGTCAGGTTCTGGAGCCGCTCTTCCCCTTCTCTCAGCTCTCTCTGCTCTTAGCAGCTCTGATCATCTCTCCGGTCTTCAGCCATCAGCCCTCCCGCGGCTTCTCTCAGTCCCGGCGACTGGCACTCCTCCCAACCAATCAGTGGGCAGCCCTTCCAGAAAAGGGCGGGTTATGACTGACAGCTGGCCAATGGCGGCCAAGGCCGGGCGGGGCCGAGAGCGCATCTGAGTTCGGTTGCCATGGACGCACATGTCCCTAGCAACCGGAGTTAGGGAACACATGAAGGGGGCAGACGGGAGGCCCCCCCCCCCCCCCCTGATAATAACAGGCATCCAATCCCAGCTCCCCTGTATTATATATACTGTGTGATATCTCCTATAGATGATCAGATCTGGGGTCCCCTCCATATAATGGGGGCCACACACCCACCAATCTCATTCCATGGATCAACCGCCAATTATAAGTGATCTTATGGTGGCCATAAACACCTCCATAAATAGATAAATAATCCATTTCTTTTCCAATCGATCTCTTCCAATAATCGGTCTATAGTCCACAACCCAATCTATCAATGTGACACAAACCCCCCCCCCCCGAATTCGATCGACAGCTGAAAAATACGATCGCATATTTATTTCCATCAAGTGATCTGATGGATCGAAATATGATGAAGAGAGCTGGCGATCAATCATTTTTCCACCTTTGCCAATTGACTCAGTTTGATCGATTTCAATCTAAATTGAGTCTAGAGAAGTTTTGGCAATTCCATTGTTTGCGAATCAGTTCGGATCCAATCGATTGGATAGTGAATTAGAAGTGTTATTAGAAGAACCTTTAAATGCTGACATTGAATGGGAATTTTAAGTCGATGGAGGAGTTTGTTCGATCGTTTCTAAACAAAAAAAAAAATCTGCATGTGCGCTTGCCAAACAAATTAACTTTGCAGTGCCACAAAGAATCATGGGGGCGCTGTGAAGAATCATGGCAGTGGGGCTGTGAAGAATCATCGGGGCGCTGTGAAGAATCATGGCGGTGGCGCTGTGAAGAATCATGGCGGAGAGGCTGTGAAGAATCATTGCGGCGGTCTGTGAATAATCATGGCGGCGGAGCTGGGAAAAATCATGGCGGAGAGGCTGTGAGGAATCATGGCGGTGGGGCTGTGAAGAATCATGGTGGAGAGGCTGTGAAGAATCATGGCGACGGGGCTGTGAAGAATCATGGCGGAGAGGCTGTGAAGAATCATGGTGGAGAGGCTGTGAAGAATCATGGGGGCGGGCCTGTGAAGAATCATGGCGGAGAGGCTGTGAAGAATCATGGCGGCGGGGCTGTGAAGAATCATGGCGGCGGAGCTGGGAAGAATCATGGCGTCGGAGCTGTGAGGAATCATGGCGGCGGGGCTGTGAAGAATCACGACGGAGAGGTTGTGAAGAATCATGGCGGAAAGGCTGTGAAGAATCATGGCGGTGGGGCTGTGAAGAATCATGGCGGCGGGGCTGTGAAGAATCATGGCGGCGGAGCTGGGAAGAATCATGGCGACGGGGCTGTGAAGAATCATGGCGGCGGGGCTGTGAAGAATCATGGCGGCGGAGCTGGGAAGAATCATGGCGGCGGAGCTGTGAGGAATCATGGCGGCGGGGCTGTGAAGAATCACGACGGAGAGGTTGTGAAGAATCATGGCGGAAAGGCTGTGAAGAATCATGGCGGTGGGGCTGTGAAGAATCATGGGGGTGGGGCTGCGAAGAATCATGGCGGAGAGGCTGTGAAGAATCATGGCAGTGGGGCTGTGAAGAATCATGGGGGTGGGGCTGTGAAGAATCATGGTGGAGAGGCTGTGAAGAATCATGGCGAAGGGGCTGTGAAGTATCATGGGGGTGGGGCTGCGAAGAATCATGGCGGAGAGGCTGTGAAGAATCATGGCAGTGGGGCTGTGAAGAATCATGGGGGTGGGGCTGTGAAGAATCATGGTGGAGAGGCTGTGAAGAATCATGGCGGAGAGGCTGTGAAGAATCATGGCGGAGAGGCTGTGAAGAATCATGGCGGTGGGGCTGTGAAGAATCATGGTGGAGAGGCTGTGAAGAATCATGGCGGAGAGGCTGTGAAGAATCATGGTGGAAAGCTGTGAAGAATCATGGCGACGGGGCTGTGAAGAATCATGGCGGCGGGGCTGTGAAGAATCATGGCGGCGGAGCTGGGAAGAATCATGGCGGCGGAGCTGTGAGGAATCATGGCGGCGGGGCTGTGAAGAATCACGACGGAGAGGTTGTGAAGAATCATGGCGGAAAGGCTGTGAAGAATCATGGCGGTGGGGCTGTGAAGAATCATGGGGGTGATGCTGTGAAGAATCATGGCGACAGGGCTGTGAAAAATCATGGGGGTGGGGCAGCGAAGAATCATGGCGGAGAGGCTGTGAAGAATCATGGCGGTGGGGCTGTGAAGAATCATGGGGGTGATGCTGTGAAGAATCATGGCGACGGGGCTGTGAAGAATCATGGGGGTGGGGCTGTGAAGAATCATGGCGGTGGGGCTGTGAAGAATCATGGCGGTGGGGCTGTGAAGAATCATGGGGGTGATGCTGTGAAGAATCATGGCGACGGGGCTGTGAAGAATCATGGGGGTGGGGCTGTGAAGAATCATGGCGGTGGGGCTGTGAAGAATCATGGCGGAGAGGTTGTGAAGAATCATGACGGAGAGGCTGTGAAGAATCATGGCGGTGGGGCTGTGAAGAATCATGGCGGTGGGGCTGTGAAGAATCATGGCAGTGGGGCTGTGAAGAATCATGGCGGTGGGGCTGTGAAGAATCATGGCGGAGAGGCTGTGAAGAATCATGGCGGAGAGGCTGAGAAGAATCATGGCGGCGGGGCTGTGAAGAATCATGGCGGAGAGGCTGTGAAGAATCGTGGAGGCGGGGCTGTGAAGAATCATGGCGGTGAGGCTGTGAAGAATCGTGGAGGCGGGGCTGTGAAGAATCATGGCAGTGGGGCTGTGAAGAATCATGGCGGAGAGGCTGAGAAGAATCATGGCGGCGGGGCTGTGAAGAATCATGGCGGAGAGGCTGTGAAGAATCGTGGAGGCGGGGCTGTGAAGAATCATGGCGGTGAGGCTGTGAAGAACCATGGGGGCGGGGCTGTGAAGAATTGTGGAAGCGGAGCTGTGAAGAATCATGGCGGAGAGGCTGTGAAGAATCCTGGAGGGGGGCTGTGAAGAATCATGGCGATGAGGCTGTGAAGAATCATGGCGGTGGGGCTGTGAAGAAGCATGGCGGTGGGGCTGTGAAGAATCATGGCGGAGAGGCTGTAAAGAATCATGGTGGTGGGGCTGTGAAGAATCATGGCGGTGGGGCTGTGAAGAATCATGGCGACGGGGCTGTGAAGAATCATAGCGGAGAGGCTGTGAAGAATCATGACGGCGGGGCTGTGAAGAATCATGGCGGAGGGGCTGTGAAGAAGCATGGCGCAGAGGCTGTGAAGAATCATGGCGACGGGGCTGTGAAGAATCATGGCAGTGGGGCTGTGAAGAATCATGGGGGAGAGGCTGTGAAGAATCATGACGGCGGGGCTGTGAAGAATCATGGCGGTGGGAATGTGAAGAATCATGGCGGTGGAGCTGTGAAGAATCATGGCGGAGAGGCTGTGAAGAATCATAGCGGAGAGGCTGTGAAGAATCATGACGGCGGGGCTGTGAAGAATCATGGCGGAGGGGCTGTGAAGAATCATGGCGACGGGGCTGTGAAGAATCATGGTGGAGAGGCTGTGAAGAATCATAGCGGAGAGGCTGTGAAGAATCATGACGGCGGGGCTGTGAAGAATCATGGCGGAGGGGCTGTGAAGAAGCATGGCGCAGAGGCTGTGAAGAATCATGGCGACGGGGCTGTGAAGAATCATGGCGGAGGGGCTGTGAAGAAGCATGGCGCAGAGGCTGTGAAGAATCATGGCGACGGGGCTGTGAAGAATCATGGCGGTGGGGCTGTGAAGAAACATGGCGCAGAGGCTGTGAAGAATCATGGGGGAGAGTCTGTGAAGAATCATGACGGCGGGGCTGTGAAGAATCATGGCGGTGGGAATGTAAAGAATCATGGCGGTGGAGCTGTGAAGAATCATGGCGGAGAGGCTGTGAAGAATTATGGCGACGGGGCTGTGAAGAATCATGGCGCAGAGGCTGTGAAGAATCATGGCGGCGGTGCTACGTAAAATCATGGCGGTGGGGCTGTGAAGAATCATGGCGGCATTACTTAGAATCGTGGCGGCATTATGCAGACCTGATTGGAGGGTTCTATCTCCAACACTAATTGGGGGGCTCAAGCTATAAATCTTATTGAAGAGTTCTGGCTTAAACCCTGATTAAGGGTTCTGGATCCAATTCTAATTGGAGGGCCCAAACTACTCCAACCCTGATTGGAGGGCTGTAGCTCCACAATTCGATATAAGGGTCATGTATGTTTTTTTGTGGACCGTTGCAAACATGATAATAAATGGGCGGCCCCAACACAACACACGATCACCCATGACAATTGAATTAATTTTCCATCATGTTTGGATTTGTAGGTTTGTGGATTATTGCAACATTGTAAATATAAACCTCCCCACTTCTATATTTGTAGCATAATCAGGTCTCTATATACCGATGGTCTCTGGGATCTGATTGTGGATTGGTTGCTGGGGGTGGATCTTCTCGTGTGTTGTGTGTCATCTCCGCAGAGTCTGCCATGTAATGGGATTCCCGGTGTCACACAACATAGAACTAAAGTGTTTATTTCATACATAGACAAGCAGTAACCTGATCTTCTCTGTTCTCTGCAGTCATTTGCTGATTAGATCTCCTACAGTAAAATTGTCTGACCTGTAACTGGAAGATGAAATGGTAAAGACATACTCGGAGGAAGGAAGGAAGGAAGGAAGGAAGGAAGGAAGGAAGGAAGGAAGGAAGGAAGGAAGGAAGGAAGGAAGGAAAAGAGGGATGGGAGGGAGGACGGAAGATAGAAAGGAAGAAAGAGGGAGAAAAGAAAGAAAGAAAGAAAGAAAGAAAGAAAGAAAGAAAGAAAGAAAGAAAGAAAGAAAGAAAGGAGGAAAGTAAGAAAGAAAGAAAGAAAGAAAGGAGGAAAGTAAGAAAGAAAGAAAGAAAGAAAAGGAAAGGAAAGAAAGACAGAAAGAAAGGAAAGATAGAAAGAAAAGGGAAGATAAGAAAGAAGAAAAGAAAGAAAGAAAGAAAGAAAGAAAGAAAGAAAGAAAGAAAGAAAGAAAGAAAGAAAGAAAGAAAGAAAGAAAGAAGGATAGAAAGAAAAAGAATGAAAGAAAGAAAGAAAAGGGGAAGGTAAGAAAGAAAGAAAAGAAAAGAAGAGTGACAGAGGGAGGCAGGGATTAAAAAAAAGGTTGTGAGGAAGCAAGGAAGGAAAAAAGGAAGAATGAGAGGGAGGAAAAAAGTATGGAAGGGAGGAAGGAAGGAAGAGAGGGAGGGAAAGAAAAAAAGAAAGAAAGAAAGAAAGAAAGAAAGAAAGAAAGAAGGAAGGAAGGAGTGGGAGGGAAGATAGGAAAGAAGAATGACGGGGGCAGAGAGGGAGGAAAAACGGATGGGAGGAAGTAAGGAAGGAGAGAAGGAAGGATGAGAGGGAGAAAAAGGGATAGGAAAGAAGAAAGAGAGGGAGGAAGGAAAAAAGGGATGGAAGGAAGAGAGGAGGTAAGATAGGAAAGAAGAATGAGGGGGGGGGGGATGATTGGAGGAAGGAAGAAAAAAAGAAAGAAAGAAATAAGGGAGCAGAGGAAGGAAGAAAGGAAGTAAGGAAGGAGGGATGGGAGGGAAGATAGGAAAGAAGAATGACGGGGCAGGGAGGGAGGAAAAAGGGATTGCAGTCATTCAGTGGGTAGACTTAATGGTATAAAATAATGTTCCAATGGAATGTGTCTTTAAAAATTGTACATACAGTATATATATATATTTGTAAATATTTTTAGAAATTTGGGACGCTCATTTCTGATTGGTTACCTTGTCTAGTACGAAGGCCCCTGCAGATGCACAGTACTGCGCAGTCGGTGGCACGCACTCTCGCCAGGAAAAACAAATTTGTTGGGGTCACTCAGGAGATGAGTTTATCTAATAAGGATATCCCAGTATTGTCCTCTCTGTAGATTATATATAGAAGAAGATGACGTACATGACATATGCTGTACTCCCCGAGACTCACTGATAATGGGGGGAAAATATATACTGTATATACAGTATCTCACAAAAGTAAGTACACCCCTCACTCACATTTGTGTAAATCTTTTCTTCTATCTTTTCATGTGACAACACTGAAGAAGTGACACTTGTCTACAATGTAAAGTAGTGAGTGTACAGCTTGTATAACAGTGTAAATTTGCTGTCCCCTAAAAATAACTCAACCCACAGCCATTAATGTCTAAACCGCTGGCAACAAAAGTCAGTACACCCCTAAGTGAAAATGTCCAAATTGGGCCCAAAGGGTCAATATTTTGTGTGGCAACCATTGTTTTCCAGCACTGCCTTAACCCTCTTGGGCATGGAGGTCACCAGAGCTTCACAGGTTGTCACTGGAGTCCTCTTCCCCTCCCCCATGATGACATCACAGAGCTGGTGGATGTTAGAGACCTTGCGCTCCTCCACCTTCTGTTTGAGGATGTCCCACAGATGATCAATAGGGTTTAGGTCTGGAGACATGCTTGGCCAGTCCATCACCTTTACCCTCAGCTTCTTTAGCAAGGCAGTGGTGGTCTTGGAGGTGTGTTTGGAGTTTTTATGTTGGAATACTGCCCTGCGGTCCAGTCTCTGAAGGGAGGGGATCATGCTCTGCTTCAGTATGTCACAGTACATGTTGGCATTCATGGTTCTCTCAATGATCTGTAGCCCCCCAGTGCCGGCAGCCCAATGCAGGCCCAGACCATGACACTCCCACCACCATGCCTGACTGTAGACAAGACACACTTGCCTTTGTCCTCCTCACCTGGTTGCCCCCACACACGCTTGTCACCTTCTGAACCAAATACGTTTATCTTGGTCTCATCAGACCACAGGACATGGTTCCAGTAATCCATGTCCTTAGTCTGCTTGTCTTCAGCAAACCGTTTGTGGGCTTTCTTGTGCATCATCTTTAGAAGAGGCTTCCTTCCGGGACGACAGCCATGCAGACCAATTTGATGCAGTGTGCGGCGTATGGTCTGAGCACTGACAGGCTGACCCCCCACCCCTACAACCTCTGCAGCAATGCTGGCAGCACTCATACGTCTATTTCCCAAAGACAACCTCTGGATATGACGCTGAGCACGTGACCTCAACTTCTTTGGTGGACCATGGCGAGGCCTGTTCTTAATGGAACCTGTCCTGTTATACCGCTGTATGGTCTTGGCCACCGTGCTGCAGCTCAGTTTCAGGGTCTTGGCAATCTTCTTATAGCCTAGGCCATCTTTATGTAGAGCAACAATTCTTTTTCTCAGATCCTAAGAGAGTTCTTTGCCATGAGGTGCCATGTTGAACTTCCAGTGACCAGTATGAGAGAGTGAGAGTGATAACACCAAATTTAACACACCTGCTCCCCATTCACACCTGAGACCTTGTAACACTAACGAGTCACATGACACTGGGGAGGGAAAATGGCTAATTGGGCCCAATTTGGACATTTTCACTTAGGGGTGTACTGACTTTTGTTGCCAGCGGTTTAGACATTAATGGCTGTGTGTTGAGTTATTTTGAGGGGACAGCAAATTTACACTGTTATACAAGCTGTACACTCAAATATCAGGACAATCGAACACATTGCGGGACTTTGATGGCACGCACGTACTGCGCTGTCCTTTGAGCGCGGCCCGCTCGCTGTCTGAAGTGGTCACACAAAGCTCGGAATTCTCCTCTGCTCTTTTATCATCCCTATAATGACAGAATGTGGCCATGGGGGCCGGGCCCCTGACATCACATGGAGGGCCACTATTAAAAAGAGAGTCTTGTTTGGGAACACTGATCCCTCCCTCTCCCCTCCTCCATACCGTGCTAGATACTAATTATCAGTTCTTTTATCCTTCCAGGGACTCCAGTCTGTATTGTCAGCTCATTGGATGGGCTCCCAAATACTTAACTATCCAGTATGCAGAGCAATGTGTCAGTGTGACACCTCCAGGTATATCACTCGCCACACATTACATTATTACAGTGCCTTGAAAAAGTATTCATACCCCTTGAGATTTTCCACATTTTGTCATGTTACAACCAAAAACGTAAATGTATTTTATTGGGATTTTATGTGATAGACCAACACAAAGTGGCACATAATTGTGAAGTGGAAGGAAAATGATAAATGATACAAATAAATATGTGAAAAGTGTGTGGGGGGGTACATTTGTATGCAGCCCCCTTTTACTCTGATACCCCTAACTAAAATCTAGTGGAACCAATTGCCTTCAGAAGTCACCTAATTAGTAAATAGAGTCCACCTGTGTGTCATTTAATCTCAGGACAAATGCAGCTGTTCTTTGAAGCCCTCAGAGGTTTGTTAGAGAACCTTAGTGAACAAACAGCATCATGAATGCCAAGGAACTCACCAGACAGGTCAGGGATAAAGCTGTGGAGAAGTATAAAGCAGGGTTAGGCGGAAAGCCGCCAGTTTGAGACCCCCTGCTAGAGACATTCTCCCTTGGACTCGGCTGACCACAGATCGGGGTAAGGGGCCAATCACAGTGGCCCTTTGCCACGTGATCAGCTGTGTCCAATGACAGCTGATCATAGATGTAAACACAAGCTGGTTATTGGCTTTTCTTTCCACATGCTGACAGCTTAAGGAGAAGAGAAGAGAGCTGATAACCAGCTTGTGTTAAAAGGACATCGGCACTGAATATCTGTGTCCTGATTATCAGTGCAGTCCCAACAGTGTCCACCAGTGCTGCCAATCAGTGCCTCCTCATCAGTGTCACCCATCAGTGCTGCTTACCAGTGCCCATCAGTGCCACCTATCAGTGGCCATGAGTGCCCATCAGTGCTGCCTATTAGTGGCCATCAGTGCCACCTCATGAGTGCCCATTAGTGCCACCTACCAGTGCCTATCAGTGCCACCTATCAGTGGCCATCAGTGCCACCTATCAGTGGCCATCAGTGCCACCTCATGAGTGCCCATTAGTGCCACCTACCAGTGCCTATCAGTGCCACCCCATGAGTGCTCATTAGTGCCACCTACCAGTGCCTATCAGTGCCACCTATCAGTGGTCATCAGTGCCACCTCATGAGTGCCCATTAGTGCCACCTACCAGTGCCTATCAGTGCCACCTATCAGTGGCCATCAGTGCCGCCTCATGAGTGCCCATCAATGCTGCCTATCAGTGGCCATCAGTGCTGCCTACCAGTGCCTATCAGTGCCACCTATCAGTGGCCATCAGTGCGGCCTCATACGTGCCCATTGGTGCCACCGATCAGTGACCATCAGTTTAGCCTCATGAATGAGTGCCCATTAGTGCTGCCTACCACTGCCTATCAGTACCGCCTACCAGTGGCCATCATTGCTGCCTCATGAGTGCCCATTAGTGCCAGCTACCAGTGCCTATCAGTGGCCATCAGTGCCACCTATTAGTGGCCATCAGTACTGCCTCACTAGTGCCCATCAGTGCCCCCTATCATTGGCCATCAGTGCAGCCTCATTAACGCCCATCAGTGAAGGAGAAAAATTACCTGTTTGCAAAATAACAAACTATAAAAAAAAATTATTTTTTTTTCAAAATTTTTCATTTTTTCTTGCTTTGTTTAGTAAATAATAAAACCCCCAGTGGTAAATAAATACCACCAAAACAAAGCTCTATTTCTGTAAAGAAAATAATAAAAATGTCCTATGTGTACAGTGTTACATGACGGCGCAATTGTCATTCAAAGTGTGAGAGCGCTGAGAGCTGAAAATTGGCCTGGGCAGGAAGGGGGGTAAAGTGCCCGGTATTGAAGGGGTTAAAGAATAAATAAGTAATTCTGAAGTATTCTGTGAATGGAATGTAGGGTAATCTGTGTGAGGAATTATAGATTCTTCTCATGCAGTCTGCAGGAAACAAATCGAAGCAATTCCTCGATCCGGACATCTCTGTCTGCGGCTGTTCTATTCTCACAGCCAGCTGTAAAAAAACATAATAATGCTCACATCTGATTGGATGCAGGTGTTGTTTGGCTGAAAATTTTTTTCCCTGGATCGTTTGATTTTTCAATCAGCTGATGACAGTCAGGAAGCCAACAGGGCCTCCAACTGAGCGTTCAGCCGGATTCTGATAAATGTGCTCTGTGTATGGCCAGCTTGATTGTAAACCCTTCCATATCCCCAGTGTAGAGACGAGCCTCAGGTGATACACCGAGATGAAACAAATCCTCCTACATACGTTGTACCTGATTATCTGCAGTCTTCTCTTCTCTACATCCATTCAAAGTGCGGAAATGATAAAGCTTGTCTGAGCTGTCAGAAAGCAGGAGAGCTGAAATTACACACTGCAGTGAGAGCTGATTGGAGGGAAAGGGACAACCCCCCCCCCCCCCATTTCAAACTGGAAGAGTGCTGAGTCTGTCAATTACAGGTGTGCTGGAGCTCCTTCCCCTGTCACCTTTATATCACTTGGTGTCAGGGGCGGATCCAGGGGGGGGGGAGGCAACGGGGCAATTGCCCCCTCCGAGAAATGCAGGTGAGTGACTGTCACTGTGAGAGAGCCCGCCGGGTGGCTCCATAGGTGAGAGAGCCGCCGGGCGGCTCCGTGAGTGGGAGAGAGAGAGCCGCTGGGCGGCTCCGTGAGTGGGAGAGAGAGAGCCGCTGGGCGGCTCCGTGAGTAAAAGAGCCGCCGGGCGGCTCCATAGGTGAGAGAGCCGCCGCTGACATGTGCCGCTCGATGTGTTTGTGAGCGGCTGCTGGCCAATCAGGGAGCAGGCGGGCAGGGGAGCAGAGAGATGACATCATCTCTCACCGCCCGGCGCCCGCCCTGCATCCCTGCAGTTCCCCCCTCACCATGCAGGCAGCTGTGGCAGCAGAGAGATTACATCATCTCTCTGCTGCCTGTCTCTGGGACACAAGAGACCACCTTAGCAGGTGGAAAGTGATAATCTGCATCTGGTGGCAGGCGACATGGCAAGTGACAATCCGCAACATGTGGCAGGCGACGTGGCAAGTGACAATCTGCATCTGGTGACAGGTGACGTGGCAAGTGACAATCCGCAACATGGCAGGCGACGTGGCAAGTGACAATCTGCATCTGGTGACAGGCGACGTGACAAGTGACAATCCGCAACATGTGGCAGGCGACGTGGCAAGTGACAATCTGCATCTGGTGACAGGCGACGTGACAAGTGACAATCCGCAACATGTGGCAGGCGACGTGGCAAGTGACAATCTGCATCTGGTGACAGGTGACGTGGCAAGTGACAATCCGCAACATGTGGCAGGCGACGTGGCAAGTGACATGGCAAGTGACAATTCGCAACGTGGCAGGCGACGTGGCAAGTGACAATATGCATCTGGTGACAGGTGACGTGGCAAGTGACACACTCGGGGCTCCCACTGATTCTGCATTATGGTGAGTTAAACTATTTAATTTTTTAGAACAATGTAATAATAGTAATAATGCGCTTCAATCATCCTGACACCATAACAACCATGATGCCGTGATGATTGAAGCGCCAACACCAGCCATTTCCCCGATAGATGTGTCCCAAAAAAATATATTTTCTGGCAGTGCCCCTCCCGAGACTAGACTCTGGATCCGCCCCTGCTTGGTGTCAGGAAAGCCTGCAGGACTTTTCAAAATGCACCGCACCCACAGCTTAGTGATACTTATGTACATGGGAGGAGCCTATGATACTTATGTACATGGGAGGAGCCTGTGATACTTCTGTACATGGGAGGAGCCTGTGATACTTATATACATGGGAGGAGCCTGTGATACTTATATACATGGGAGGAGCCTGTGATACTTATGTACATGGGAGGAGCCTGTGATACTTCTGTACATGGGAGGAGCCTGTGATACTTATATACATGGGAGGAGCCTGTGATACTTATGTACATGGGAGGAGCCTGTGATACTTATATACATGGGAGGAGCCTGTGATACTTATGTACATGGGAGGAGCCTGTGATACTTATGTACATGGGAGGAGCCTGTGATACTTATATACATGGGAGGAGCCTGTGATACTTATGTACATGGGAGGAGCCTGTGATACTTATATACATGGGAGGAGCCTGTGATACTTATGTACATGGGAGGAGCCTGTGATACTTATGTACATGGGAGGAGTCTGTGATATGTACATGGGAGGAGTCTGTGATACTTATGTACATGGGAGGAGTCTGTGATACTTATGTACATGGGAGGAGTCTGTGATATGTACATGGGAGGAGCCTGTGATACTCATATATATGGGAGGAGTCTGTGATACTTATGTACATGGGAGCAGCCTGTAAAACTTATGTACATGGGAGGAGCCTGTGATACTTATGTACATGGGAGGAGCCTGTGATACTTATGTACATGGGAGGAGTCTGTGATACTTATGTACATGGGATTTTTTATTTTTAATAAATTTGCAAAGATTTCAAAAAATTTCTCTCACGTTGTCATTATGGGGGATTGTTTGTAGATTTTTGAGGAAAATAATGAATTTACTCCATTTTGGAATAAGGCCGTAACATAACAAAATGTGGAAAAAGTGAAGTGCTGTGAATACTTTGCACTGTATATGCGAGTTGGGACATCAAAGTCGCATGACACGTCATACCCCATGTTTTCCAATGATAACGATTCATATATGTGCGACGTAAGCTTTTGGCTTTGGCACTTCCCGCCCCTTTAAGGGGTTTTAGATTCCGGGAGGCGGGGCGAAGTTTATGCTCATGCTGTGATTGGCTGTCACAGTGGTCACATGATCATAAGCTTTCTGTTAGCCGCCGGTAACAGGGTGTGCGCTCTCTGCTCAGCTGTTTTTACAATATTACACGCAAATATGCGGCCGCTCTGCACCAAGGCTCACCGCCTAGAGGCTGCGTGTTTGCGTGCTGGTGGCACCTAGAGGTTACAGTCGCAGCGACTTTCATGCAACTTGAGGGCCACAGACTTCAATGATAACCCTCAAAAGTTGCATGAAAGTTGTACCTGAATGTTTTACATTCAGGGTTCCGCCTTTGCAGAGGGACAACAAGTCACATCCAAGTCGCACCCATCCAAAGTTGCATCAAAATTGAATTAAGGTTGGACCTCAGTGGAACTCCAAAGATGTTTCTTTTACTACAAATTAAAAATTGAAAACAGCGAAGCTCATTGGTTGCCCCGGAAGGAGTTTTGCTCCATTTTTTGGATAGAGGGGCCCCATGGTGTGGGACGCAGAGGGCCCTTGATGTGGTGCTGCTGATATTATGCACAGCGCTCTCTCCTTCCCCCATCTCCCCTTCCTGGACAGCAGACGGTCTTTGTAGAATCTCCCAATATCCACATCTGCTTGGAATCAGCGCTGGGAGAGCCCGAGGGGCCCGGAGAGGGGCTCCATCTTCCCGCTCTGTGTACTTTGGGAGACAATGGGAGCTTTTATCGCCAGACACCCCCGGGGCCCTTCCACAAAACCCTGCAGACAGCAGTCTCTGCATCACTGCAGAATTTCCCCTCTGTGACTTCACTGCCAACTTGCTGCGTCTGCGGGGCGCGCTCCTGATTGGGTGATGGGATATATGGCCAACATGTCAGAGGGGGCAGCAGTTCTGTACAGCCAATGGCGTCCGCCGCCTGCCATGGCCACATACAGGATCCACGGCACTGCGGGTGTCACTACGGGTGTCACTACGGGTGTCACCGAATGAGGAAATGTGTCAGAAATTATCTGCAAAAATGTTACAAAAGTCACAAATCAGATGAAATTATCTATAATGTCATATTTTATAAGGAGTCCTCAGGGGCCACATTCAGACTACTCCTCCCCCCCAGTGTCTCCCCATACTTCTTCCAGCACTCTGCATTCCCAACTACCCCACATTCTGCACCCCCTGCATCCCCCACATTCTGCACCCCCTGCATCACCCACATTCTGCACCCCCTGCATCCCTCACTACCCCACATTCTGCACCCCCTGCATCCCTCACTACCCCACATTCTGCACCCCCTGCATCCCCAACTACCCCACATTCTGCACCCCCTGCATCCCCAACTACCCCACATTCTGCACCCCCCACTACCCCACATTCTGCACCCCCTGCATCCCCAACTACCCCACATTCTGCACCCCCTGCATCCCCAACTACCCCACATTCTGCACCCCCCACTACCCCACATTCTGCACCCCCTGCATCCCCAACTACCCCACATTCTGCACCCCCTGCATCCCCAACTACCCCACATTCTGCACCCCCTGCATCCCCAACTACCCCATATTCTACACCCCCTGCATCCCCAACTACCCCACATTCTGCACCCCCTGCATCCCCCACTACCCCATATTCTACACCCCCTGCATCCCCAACTACCCCACATTCTGCACCCCCTGCATCCCCCACTACCCCATATTCTACACCCCCTGCATCCCCAACTACCCCACATTCTGCACCCCCTGCATCCCTCACTACCCCACATTCTGCACCCCCTGCATCCCCGACTACCCCACATTCTGCACCCCCTGCATCTCCCACTACCCCATATTCTACACCCCCTGCATCCCCAACTACCCCACATTCTGCACCCCCTGCATCCCTCACCACCCCACATTCTGCACCCCCTGCATCCCCAACTACCCCACATTCTGCACCCCCTGCATCCCAAACTACCCCACATTCTGCACCCCCTGCATCCCAAACTACCCCACATTCTGCACCCCCTGCATTCCCAACTACCCAAAATTCTGCATCCCCAACTACCCAACATTCTGCACCCCCTGCATCCCAAACTACCCCACATTCTGCACCCCCTGCATCCCCCACATTCTGCACCCCCTGCATCCAAAACTACCCCACATTCTGCATCCCCAACTACCCCACATTCTGCACCCCCTGCATCCCCAACTACCCCACATTCTGCATCCCCAACTACCCCACATTCTGCACCCCCTGCATCCCCCACATTCTGCACCCCCTCCATCCCCAACTACCACACATTCTGCACCCCCTGCATCCCCAACTACCCCACATTCTGCACCCCCTGCATCCCCAACTACCCCACATTCTGCACCCCCTGCATCCCCAACTACCCCACATTCTGCACCCCCTGCATCCCCAACTACCCTACATTCTGCACCCCCTGTATCCCCCACTACCCCACATTCTGCACCCCCTGCATCCCCAACTACCCCACATTCTGCACCCCCCACTACCCCACATTCTGCACCCCCTGCATCCCCAACTACCCCACATTCTTCACCCCCACTACCCCACATTCTGCATCCCCAACTACCCCACATTCTGCACAACCCTGCATCCCCAAATACCCCACATTCTGCACCCCCTGCATCCCCCACTACCCCACATTCTGCACCCCCTGCATCCCCCACTACCCCACATTCTGCATCCCCAACTACCCCACATTCTGCACCCCCTGCATCCCCAACTACCCCACATTCTTCACCCCCACTACCCCACATTCTGCATCCCCTGTATCCCCCACATTCTGTATCCCCCACTACCCCACATTTTGTATCCCCCACTACCCCACATTCTGTATCCCCAACTACCCCACATTCTGCACCCCCTGCATCCCCAACTACCCCACATTCTTCACCCCCCACTACCCCACATTCTGCACCCCCTGCATCCCCAACTACCCAACATTCTGCATCCCCCACTACCCCACATTCTGCACCCCCTGCATCTCCAACTACCCCACATTCTGCATCCCCAACTACCCCACATTCTGCACCCCCTGCATCCCCAACTACCCCACATTCTTCACCCCCCACTACCCCACATTCTGCATCCCCTGCATCCCCCACATTCTGCACCCCCTGCATCCCCAACTACCCCACATTCTGCACCCCCTGCATCCCCCACTACCACACATTCTGCACCCCCTGCATCCCCCACTACCCCACATTCTGCACCCCCTTCATCTCCTTCTACCTTCACATTCTACTGTGTGGTTTGTAGGCTGACAGACAGCGGCAGATCATCCAGTAACAGGAGAGGACGGAGTATTGAGGAATCTGGATGTGAGGGGCCCGGCCGCCTCTTTCCAGGAATTCCTGGATTCAGGTTCTACCAGACAACCGGCGATGAGGTCTCTGCACATCCTCTGCACATCCTTCTCCTACTAATCCTCCCCGACTTCAATAAAAACACATTCAGGAGAAACCTCAATGAGCTCTGAAGTGTCCTCCATACATCACATTCCAGAGACCTGGAGAGGAAAGCAGAGAATTCAGGATCTGCTGATCCATTCCAACTGCTGGACAACTCTTCTACAAAGATATGGAGGACAGCAGAGTATTTCAGGAGAGGAGAGTTATAGAGGAAGGAGCAGAGTCCTCCAGCAGTGCAGAGTATTTCAGGAGAGGAGAGTTATAGAGGAAGGAGCAGAGTCCTCCAGCAGAGTATTTCAGGAGAGGAGAGTTATAGAGGAAGGAGCAGAGTCCTCCAGCAGAGTATTTCAGGAGAGGAGAGTTATAGAGGAAGGAGCAGAGTCCTCCAGCAGAGAAGAGTATTTCAGGGGAGGAGAGTTATAGAGGAAGGAGCAGAGTCCTCCAGCAGTGCAGAGTATTTCAGGAGAGGAGAGTTATAGAGGAAGGAGCAGAGTCCTCCAGCAGTGCAGAGTATTTCAGGAGAGGAGAGTTATAGAGGAAGGAGCAGAGTCCTCCAGCAGTGCAGAGTATTTCAGGAGAGGAGAGTTATAGAGGAAGGAGCAGAGTCCTCCAGCAGTGCAGAGTATTTCTGGAGAGGAGAGTTATAGAGGAAGGAGCAGAGTCCTCCAGCAGTGCAGAGTATTTCAGGAGAGGAGAGTTATAGAGGGAGGAGCAGAGTCCTCCAGCAGTGCAGAGTATATCAGGAGAGGAGAGTTATAGAGGAAGGAGAGGAGTCCTCCAGCAGAGAAGAGTATTTCAGGAGAGGAGAGTTATAGAGGAAGGAGCAGAGTCCTCCAGCAGTGCAGAGTATTTCAGGAGAGGAGAGTTATAGAGGAAGGAGAGGAGTCCTCCAGCAGAGAAGAGTATTTCAGGAGAGGAGAGTTATAGAGGAAGGAGCAGAGTCCTCCAGCAGAGTATTTCAGGAGAGGAGAGTTATAGAGGAAGGAGCAGAGTCCTCCAGCAGAGAAGAGTATTTCAGGAGAGGAGAGTTATAGAGGAAGGAGAGGAGTCCTCCAGCAGAGAAGAGTATTTCAGGAGAGGAGAGTTATAGAAGGAGGAGCAGAGTCCTCCAGCAGTGCAGAGTATTTCAGGAGAGGAGAGTTATAGAGGAAGGAGCAGAGTCCTCCAGCAGTACAGAATATTTCAGGAGAGGAGAGTTATAGAGGAAGGAGCAGAGTCCTCCAGCAGTGCAGAGTTATTCAGGAGAGGAGAGTTATAGAGGAAGGAGCAGAGTCCCCCAGCAGTGCAGAGTATTTCAGGAGAGGAGAGTTATGGAGGAAGGAGCAGAGTCCTCCAGCAGTGCAGAGTATTTCAGGAGAGGAGAGTTATAGAGGAAGGAGCAGTGTCCTCCAGCAGTGCAGAGTATTTCAGGAGAGGAGAGTTATAGAGGAAGGAGAGGAGTCCTCCAGCAGAGAAGAGTATTTCAGGAGAGGAGAGTTATAGAGGAAGGAGCAGAGTCCTCCAGCAGTGCAGAGTATATCAGGAGAGGAGAGTTATAGAGGAAGGAGAGGAGTCCTCCAGCAGAGAAGAGTATTTCAGGAGAGGAGAGTTATAGAGGAAGGAGCAGAGTCCTCCAGCAGAGTATTTCAGGAGAGGAGAGTTATAGAGGAAGGAGCAGAGTCCTCCAGCAGAGAAGAGTATTTCAGGAGAGGAGAGTTATAGAGGAAGGAGAGGAGTCCTCCAGCAGAGAAGAGTATTTCAGGAGAGGAGAGTTATAGAAGGAGGAGCAGAGTCCTCCAGCAGTGCAGAGTATTTCAGGAGAGGAGAGTTATAGAGGAAGGAGCAGAGTCCTCCAGCAGTACAGAATATTTCAGGAGAGGAGAGTTATAGAGGAAGGAGCAGAGTCCTCCAGCAGTGCAGAGTATTTCAGGAGAGGAGAGTTATAGAGGAAGGAGCAGAGTCCTCCAGCAGTGCAGAGTATTTCAGGAGAGGAGAGTTATAGAGGAAGGAGCAGAGTCCTCCAGCAGTGCAGAGTATATCAGGAGAGGAGAGTTATAGAGGAAGGAGAGGAGTCCTCCAGCAGAGAAGAGTATTTCAGGAGAGGAGAGTTATAGAAGGAGGAGCAGAGTCCTCCAGCAGTGCAGAGTATTTCAGGAGAGGAGAGTTATAGATGAAGGAGCAGAGTCATCCAGCAGTGAAGAGTATTTCAGGAGAGGAGAGTTATAGAAGGAGGAGCAGAGTCCCCCAGCAGTGCAGAGTATTTCAGGAGAGGAGAGTTATAGATGAAGGAGCAGAGTCATCCAGCAGTGAAGAGTATTTCAGGAGAGGAGAGTTATAGAGGAAGGAGCAGAGTCCTCCAGCAGTACAGAATATTTCAGGAGAGGAGAGTTATAGAGGAAGGAGCAGAGTCCTCCAGCAGTGCAGAGTATTTCAGGAGAGGAGAGTTATAGAGGAAGGAGCAGAGTCCTCAAGCACAGTATATGTGCACCAGATGGCAGGCAGCGATGCTGGGCCAGGTGTGATCAGAGCTCTCCTGTGGTCTTGTTGGCCTCATATGACCCGTCCCGGGTTTGAAGATAAACATTGCTTTCCACATTATCAACAATTGATGAGCTCCTGTGTATCCCTCTTACAAACATACAGCCAAATATACGGACCTCAATGAAGTACATCCTGCCCAGCACAGATGAGTGTCCCCGAACCCCCAACTGTCTGACATGGGAAAGGGGGTCACCTGTCAGGGTCAGAGGTGTCGGGGGATGGACATACCCTTATCATCAGATATATAACTCTACAGAAACTGATGTGATTGGCTCAGTAATCTCTGTACAGGGTTTCGGTATATGTCAGAGCTATATAAATGTATAGTAGTAATAATAGTGTGTGACCGTGGGGGAGGGGACCTTAGAGTGTAAGCTCCTCTGGTACAGAGACTGATGTGATTGGCTCTGTGATCTCTTTACAGCGCTGCGGTATAGGTCAGAGCTATATAAATGTATAATAATAATAATGGAGGGTGCATTAGATTGTTAGCTCCTGTGGTGCAGAGACTGAAGTGAGGTTCTATGTACTGGGTAAAGCACCATATTTATGGTCTATATAAGTACAGGAAATAGATAACATTTGTCTGATTGTAAAGTTTCTTCAGTTATTCTATCAGCCGGAACTCAGGATAATTTGTCACCCGTGCCCAGCCTGCTGTTAGATAATTGGCACTGCCAGGCTTTGCCCCACCCCCACCATCATCTGAAGATATGATTCTGCCTTCTCCTGTGTCGGCTTTTCACCAAAATTGTAACATTTTGCTAAAAGCTGAAGATTTATGAAACTTCAGAGAAATGGAAACTCTCAGTTTAATTTATTCCTAACACTGGCATATTATAGGAGGATAATGAAGATGTTTTGTATAGAACTCCGATGTTTATAGATTTATACAAGGGTGGTGTGATGATACAAGGGTGGTCAATGATATAAGGGTGGTCTGATGGTACAAGGGTGGTCTGATGATACAAGGGTGGTCTGATGGTACAAGGGTGGTCTGATGATACAAGGGTGGTCTGTTGGTACAAGGGTGGTCTGATGATACAAGGGTGGTCTGATGGTACAAGGGTGGTCTGATGGTACAAGGGTGTACCAATGATATAAAGGTGGTCTGATGACACTAGGGTGGTCTGATGATACAAGGGTGGCCAATGATATAAGGGTGGTCTGATGATACAAGGGTGATCTGATGGTACAAGGGTCATCTGATGGTACAAGGGTGGTCTGATGATACAAGGGTGGTCTGATGGTACAAGGGTGGTTCAATCATACAACGGTGTTCAAATGATATAAGGGTCGTCTGATGACACAAGGGTGTACCAACGATAAAAGGGTAGTCTGATGATACAAGAGTGGTCTGATGATACAACGGTGGTCTGATGGTATAAGGGTGGTCTGATGGTATGACGGTGGTTCAATGATACAAGGGTGGTCTGATGATACAAGGGTGGTCCAATGATACAAGGGTGGTCTGATGATATAAGGGTGGTTCAATGATACAAGGGTGGTCCGATGATACAAGGGTGGTCTGATGGTACAAGGGTGGTCCAATGATACAAGGGTGGTCTGATGATATAAGGGTGGTTCAATGATACAAGGGTGGTCCGATGATACAGGGTTGGTCTGATGGTACAAGGGTGGACCAGTGGTATGAGGGTGGTCTGATGAATTGTGGTCTTATGATATGAGGGTGGTCTGATAAAAGGGTGATCGGATAGGATGGTACAAGGGTGGTCTAATAATACAATTGTGGTTTGATTATACAGGGATTATCTGATGGTACAATGGTGGTCTGATGATACAAGAATGGACTGATGATACAGGGATTATCTGATGGGTACAATGGTGGTCTGATGATACAAGAATGGACTGATGGTACATGGGTAGTCTGATGATACGAGGGTGGTCTGATAATGATACAAGGGTGGTCCAGTGATACAAGGGTGAACTGATGAGGCCAGGTTGGTCTGATGGTACAAGTATGGTCTGGTGATATGGGGGAGGTCTGTTGATGTGAAGAGTGGACTGATGGTATGAGGGTGGTCTGATGAATGGAGGTCTTATAATATGAGGGTGGACTGGTCTGATACAACTGTTGTCTGATGATACAGGGGGATCTGATGGTACAAGGGTGGTCTGATGATACAAGGGTTGTCTGATGTCACAGGAGGGATCTAATGATATAAGGGTGGTCTGATGATACAACAGTAGACTGATGGTACAAGGGTGGTCTGATGATACAACAGTAGACTGATGGTACAAGGGTGGTCTGGTGACATAATGGTGGTCTGATTGTACCAGGATGGTCCGATAATACAAAGGTGGTTTGATGATCCAAAAGTTATGGAATGATGCAAGGGTAGTCTAATGGTGCAAGAATTATCAGATAGTATTAGGGTGGTCTGATGAAACAAGGATGATATGATGATATACAGTAAAGGTGAACTATTGTTACAAGGGTAGTCTAGTGTCAAGTAATCTGATGGTACATTGGTGGTCTGATGATATAGCTAACCCTTAAAAACCACCTTAACCTCTCCAATTTCATAATTTCCAAAATTCTCAGGCCAATGAAAACGCTGATTTCCCTCCTTCCTATATGCCACCAGTAGGAATCATTCTGCATGCTGCCCATTGAGTTGGGTAGTCCTATTCAGGTTGCCCCTGATGGCAGAGAACTCCCTAACCCTAGCTTGCCAATCTGGTTACGGGCAGACTGGTAACCAAATCATGGCCGGTAATAATGGCCCAGGTGTCCCTGAGAACCCTTCAATAAAAGGCTGAGGGACGGGAGGCCTTCTGTATTGGAGATGGGAGTGACGGCACACAACACAGCGAGCCGTGTGACAATGGAACCGCAAGCGGCCACCCGAGTGTGTACTGTCATGTGTCCCGGGTTACTCTGTGTGGGATAATAGCAACCTGTCTGCAGATCAGTCACCTTCATCAATTAAACATAAAAAATCTCCTCTTGTTGACAGGCGTCCCCATGGCAGCCGGTGACGGTGACGTGTGACGACCGCAGGCCAAGCATGGCTTAACCCCTTCCCTGCCAGCAGGCTCCCTTACACAGAGCCAAAGTGCAGGGCGAGGCCGCCAATTAAATCTCACACGGCATTGTTCTAATAGAAGAAAAAATTTGGAACCCTGACAGGAGATCAGCAGAATTTGTATTGCTGAGTCAATCATTTGTTTAAGAGAAAATGTGTGAATATTCAGGGATGCGGCCAGGAAGACAGTGTGAGAAACTAAGCTACAGGATTGAAATGTTTTCTGCTGAACAATCGTTTTGTGCGCCTCAGAGAGTATTTCCTGGGAACATGTTAAAGTAAATGAAAGGTGACATGATCCTGTCAATCCAGGCAGTCCATGGCCATGTTCACAAATGTCTGACACAGATCAGACCCTGCTGCAAGGGCCGGGACAAGGAGGAGGGCAGAAGGAGTGCGTGCCTCAGGTGCAGTGGCTGTATATAAAGGGGGAAACTCCTGACAGTCACTTTGCCTCTTACTGTTAGGAGTGACTGCAGTGTCACTCCTGTCAGCAGAACTTTTTTTGTCCGGAGCACTAGACCTGTGATCCCTGCTGTCCCTTGTTGTAAACACAGAAGCCGGCTTTCTGTTCTGGCTTCTGTGTTTACAAGTGACAGTGTGCCTCACATTTCCCAGAGTAGCCTTGGCCTGGTTGTCCCTGTCCTGGCAGTGCTTGCTGCAGCCTCTCACCTTGTGACTTGCTACACAAAGGCGCAGTCTAAGCACCATTGGTGATCAGTGGGAAAAATGTTCCTTACATTGGTGATCAGTGAGAAGAATGTTCCTTACATTGGTGATCAGTGAGAAGAATGTTCCTTACATTGGTGATCAGTGAGAAGAATGTTCCTTACATTGGTGATCAGTGAGAAGAATGTTCCTTACATTGGTGATCAGTGAGAAGAATGTCCCTTACATTGGTGATCAGTGAGAAGAATGTTCCTTACATTGGTGATCAGTGAGAAGAATGTTCCTTACATTGGTGATCAGTGAGAAGAATGTTCCCTACATTGGTGATCAGTGGGAATATTGTTCCTTACATTGGTGATCAGTGAGAAGAATGTCCCTTACATTGGTGATCAGTGAGAAGAATGTTCCCTACATTGGTGATCAGTGAGAAGAATGTTCCTTACATTGGTGATCAGTGAGAAGAATGTTCCTTACATTGGTGATCAGTGAGAAGAATGTCCCTTACATTGGTGATCAGTGAGAAGAATGTTCCCTACATTGGTGATCAGTGAGAAGAATGTTCCTTACATTGGTGATCAGTGAGAAGAATGTTCCTTACATTGGTGATCAGTGAGAAGAATGTTCCCTACATTGGTGATCAGTGAGAAGAATGTTCCTTACATTGGTGATCAGTGAGAAGAATGTTCCCTACATTGGTGATCAGTGAGAAGAATGTCCCTTACATTGGTGATCAGTGAGAAGAATGTTCCTTACATTGGTGATCAGTGAGAAGAATGTTCCTTACATTGGTGATCAGTGAGAAGAATGTCCCTTACATTGGTGATCAGTGAGAAGAATGTTCCTTACATTGGTGATCAGTGGGAAGAATGTTCCTTACATTGATGATCAGTGGTTAGAATGTTCCTTACATTGATGATCAGTGAGAAGAATGTTCCTTACATTGATGATCAGTGAGAAGAATGTTCCTTACATTGGTGATCAGTGAGAAGAATGTTCCTTACATTGATGATCAGTGGTTAGAATGTTCCTTACATTGATGATCAGTGAGAAGAATGTTCCTTACATTGGTGATCAGTGAGAAGAATGTTCCTTACATTGATGATCAGTGGTTAGAATGTTCCTTACATTGGTGATCAGTGGGAAGAATGTTCCTTACATTGGTGATCAGTGAGAAGAATGTTCCTTACATTGGTGATCAGTGAGAAGAATGTTCCTTACATTGGTGATCAGTGAGAAGAATGTTCCTTACATTGGTGATCAGTGGGAAGAGCGTTCCTTACATTGGTGATCAGTGGGAAGAGCGTTCCTTACATTGGTGATCAGTGAGAAGAATGTTCCCTACATTGGTGATCAGTGAGAAGAATGTTTCTTACATTGGTGATCAGTGAGAAGAATGTTCCTTACATTGGTGATCAGTGGGAAGAATGTTCCTTACATTGGTGATCAGTGAGAAGAATGTTCCTTACATTGGTGATCAGTGAGAAGAATGTTCCTTACATTGATGATCAGTGGTTAGAATGTTCCTTACATTGGTGATCAGTGGGAAGAATGTTCCTTACATTGGTGATCAGTGAGAAGAATGTTCCTTACATTGGTGATCAGTGAGAAGAATGTTCCTTACATTGGTGATCAGTGGGAAGAGCGTTCCTTACATTGGTGATCAGTGGGAAGAGCGTTCCTTACATTGGTGATCAGTGAGAAGAATGTTCCCTACATTGGTGATCAGTGAGAAGAATGTTTCTTACATTGGTGATCAGTGAGAAGAATGTTCCTTACATTGGTGATCAGTGGGAAGAATGTTCCTTACATTGGTGATCAGTGAGAAGAATGTTCCTTACATTGGTGATCAGTGAGAAGAATGTTCCTTACATTGGTGATCAGTGGGAAGAATGTTCCTTACATTGGTGATCAGTGAGAAGAATGCTCCTTACATTGGTGATCAGTGAGAAGAATGTTCCTTACATTGGTGATCAGTGGTAAGAATGTTCCTTACATTGGTGGTCTGTGGGAAGGATGTTCTTTACCTTGACTCTTATAAGTGGCATTGGCCCCAGAACTTTGCAGTCACCATCAAATGAGACTACAACCAGCCACAGCTGAAGGAATCCATAGCAACCTCTGGAGGAACTCTATGGTTCCATAGAACCTTGGTTGAGATTGGCTGTCCTAAAGAGATCACTCCTTAACACACAATTTTTTTTTATTGTAGCCCTGTCGAAGGTTGGGGTGTTCAGAACGCGTTGGCTCTTTTGTCAATTAAATTAAGAACATTAACATCTGGGACTCATTTGTGAATTGGTGCTCTTCATGTTCTCTTTCTGGATCAATGAAAACTTGACACGGGTTTTAATTCTTCCTTACTTTGTTTAAGACTAAAAAAGAAGTGCTGGCTGTACATGCACTTTAAATTGAGCACTTTGGAATGAAGCACCGGGAGACCAGGCAGGTGCAGCACAAGAGGAGCTCCCAGTGGTGGAATCAGGCTTGGTGTGAGGAGTCTATGACGTCCAGGTTCCTTGGAGTGAACATAATAGCGGGATGGTTGAGGACGTTGGTAAACGGACAAAGTCCGGGCACACCCTCTCCCTCCCTCACCCACGAGCCCCACCGATTACGCAAACATGTTACCTTGAAAGTTGTTATATTTAGACTTTTTTCCAGAAAAAAAAAAAAAACGGACCGCCCCCACCTCCTAAAACCAGACCGTGGGGAAGGCACATAAAAATGTCTTTCTCATAGCAGGAAATGAGCACTTCCTTCCTTCTGCCAGGTCCTAATAATAGTTTTGGCCATTTAAGTGGCGTCTCACATGATCGCGACGTGTCGGGATGTTCGTTGTCGATGGACGAATCTAAAGGGTATCCGATTCAGGGGGGGGCATCGCTGCGATTGTCTACCACCGGTCTACAAATTCAGAATGAGTCACTGGAAAATATAAGGAGGCTTTGGGTCACCAAGGAGTGCCGTAACCATAAAAAGGTACAAGTGTGGGCGTCAAGGGATTTCCCGATGAAGGAGCACTGAGGCGAAAAGTTCAAGAGCTGCTAAAACAGTAAAAAAATATACATGTACACATGTCCAAATATAGAAAATGAGGTATTGGGCCTTTAAGGGCTATCGCTCTGTGTTAGGCTTGGAGAGAACAGTCAGTGTCTTCTATAGCAAGAGTGTCAATTCAATTTTGTTGCCGCATCAGCAGTATGGTTGCCCTAAAATGCCGGTTGTGTCAGGGGTGCGCTATGTACAGAGTGCAGGGCTCACGATTACACTATGTACAGAATGCAGAGCTTAGGGGTGTGCTGTGTACAGAGTGCAGACTTCAGCAGTGCGCTACATACAGAGTGCGGGGTAAGAGGTGCACTATATACTGAGTGCAGTGACAGGGCTTCCATATGCACAAAGTGTAGAGTTCAGGGGTGTGGTAGGTATAGATCGCAAGGTTAGGGAGTGTGTAACGTACAGAGCCCGGGAGTGTGCTACATACAGAGTGCAGAGTTTCGAAGTGCGCTGCATACAGGGTGCAGAGTCCAGGAGTGCACTATGTACACAGTGCAGAGTTTAGGAGTGCGCTACATACAGAGTGCAGAGTCCAGGAGTGTGCTACGTACAGAGTGTAGCATTTAGGAGTATGCTATGTACGGAGTGCAGAGTTTAGGAGTGCACTACATACAGAGTGCAGAGCCCAGGAGTGTGCTACATACAGAGTGCAGAGTCCAGGAGTGTGCTACGTACAGAGTGCAGAGTTTAGGAGTGAACTACATACAGAGTGCAGAGTTTAGGAGTGCGCTACATACAGAGTGCAGAGTCCAGGAGTGTGCTACGTACAGAGTGCAGAGTTTAGGAGTGTGCTATGTACAGAGTGCAGAGTTCAGGAGTGTGCTACATACAGGGTGCAGAGTCCAGAAATGTGCTATGTACAGAGTGCAGAGTTTAGGAGTGCGCTACATACAGAGTGCAGAGTCCAGGAGTGTGCTACGTAGAGAGTGCAGAGTTTAGGAGTGCGCTACACACAATGTGCAGAGTCCAGGAGTGTGCTACGTACAGAGTGCAGAGTTTAGGAGTGCGCTACATACAGAGTGCAGAGTCCAGCAGTGTGCTATGTTCAGAGTGCAGAGTTTAGGAGTGCGCTACATACAGGGTGCAGAGTTCAGGATTGTGCTACGTACAGAATGCAGCATTCAGGAGTGCACTACATACAGAATGCAGCGTTCAGGAGTGCGCTACGTACAGAGTGCAGAGTTCTCGATCACGCTACGTACAGAGTGCAGGGTTCAGGAGTGCACTACATACAGAGTGCAGAGTTTATGATCATGCTAAATACAGAGTGCATGGTTCAGGAGTGTGCTACGTACAGAGTGCAGGCTAAGTGGTGCGCTATATACAAAGTGCAGTGACAGGGGTGCTCTAAGTACAGAGTGCAGAGTTCAGGAGTGTGCTACATACAGGGTGCAGAGTCCAGAAATGTGCTATGTACAGAGTGCAGAGTTTAGGAGTGCGCTACATACAGAGTGCAGAGTCCAGGAGTGTGCTACGTAGAGAGTGCAGAGTTTAGGAGTGCGCTACACACAATGTGCAGAGTCCAGGAGTGTGCTACGTACAGAGTGCAGAGTTTAGGAGTGCGCTACATACAGAGTGCAGAGTCCAGCAGTGTGCTATGTTCAGAGTGCAGAGTTTAGGAGTGCGCTACATACAGGGTGCAGAGTTCAGGATTGTGCTACGTACAGAATGCAGCATTCAGGAGTGCACTACATACAGAATGCAGCGTTCAGGAGTGCGCTATGTACAGAGTGCAGAGTTCTCGATCACGCTACGTACAGAGTGCAGGGTTCAGGAGTGCACTACATACAGAGTGCAGAGTTTATGATCATGCTAAATACAGAGTGCAGGGTTCAGGAGTGTGCTACGTACAGAGTGCAGGCTAAGTGGTGCGCTATATACAAAGTGCAGTGACAGGGGTGCTCTAAGTACAGAGTGCAGAGTTCAGGGGTGCACTATGCACAAAGTGTAGAGTTCAGGGGTGCTCTAAGTACAGAGTGCAGAGTTCAGGGGTGCACTAGGTACAGAGTGCAGGGTTCAGGGGTACGTTACATATAGAGTGCAGAGTTTGGGAGTGTGCTGTGTACAGAGTGCAGGGTTTATGGGTGTATGTACAGTGTACAACTCCAACCCCCCAAAGCTTCCTTAAATTTCTCTCTCCTACCTGGCCTGGCTCTAGTACCTTCCTGTGTAGGTGGCTCTACTACCCCTGTATTCACCTTGAGTACCTCCCTGTGTAGGTGACGTAGAGGCCTTGCCGTGCAGGGAGCTCATTCTCTCGCTGATTCTGGATGTTACGTTGTCTGCCTGTGACCCCATTGGTGAGATTTGAGTTCACTTAATGTACCTGTGTCACCAGGACAGGAAATGAGGGGAGTGTTGTCATGGGGACAGGAAGGCACAGCGAGCAATTAAAAAACCTCTGAAGTTTTTTCTCTTCTCAACGCTACTAAATATGTTTTTTTTTTTTTGTTTCTTTGTCCCCTTTCATGATGGAATCCTTCTCTGCTACAGTCTCACTTTCACTTACAGGTCTCCACCCTGCCCCCCACCCTGTGACCAGACGGGGGTGGCAAGGAGAAACAGAGTGCCGTAACCTTCCCTGGCTCAATCAATGGCAAAATTGTATTGGCTGGAGTTTTTAAGCAGAACCCAGCACAGTCCTGCCTGGTGGGGGAGGGGACCTAATCTTTCTCTGGTACAGTTTCACTTTCACTTACAGCCAGGTCTCCACCCTGCCCCCCACCCTGTGATTGGACAGGGAAAAGGAGAAGCAGCACATTGATGGTCTATTTGTCACTCTGCTCTCTGTAACTATCAGCATGTCCTATGCACTGCAACCCAACTGATTGGCTCCTTGTGCTTTTTCTCCCTCTCCCAGTTTAAACTCTGCTGTACAGGACCTGCAAGGGGCCGATACCAGGTCACAATAAGGTACTTTACACAAATACATTGAATGATATAATAATGATTACAGAGCTGCATTGATTTGTGTCTTTTATATCTTCCTGGATTTCAGCTTTAAATGTGACTCGTGAATCTTGAAACATTTCCAATGCAAAGAGGATGTTCAGCCAAAACATTTTTTTTGAATGGAGTTCGAACAGGTGGTGAACATTTCCCGTTCTGGAGACACATGTGGGGGGAAATACACAGTAAGGGAACACCTCCTTTTTAACCTGTCCCCAAAACAGGTGTCCCCATTGGAAGATTTCCCCTGGTTTCCTGTTCTGGTGACAACGGTAACAATTTGGATTGCGCGTTCCAACGCTCTCCCTTCGTTGTGCCGTCTGCTGTAGATGGTTCCAGCACTGTGTCCCTTGTATGTGTGAATTTTATGTCTGGGGATACGGAATGTCACACGAGGTGGGGGGCGGGGACAGAAGAAATGGAATATGTCGTTCGGGACGCCCCGCCAGCTGCGATTTGTGCTGCTATCCATACCTCGCCGTGCTGACATGACAGGCCTGTATCTGCTATGTGGAATGTGTGGCTTTATCTGCTGTGCAAACACTTCAAGCTATCAGAGCTCTTCAAACAAACTCAGGAGATGAAAGCACGAGCAGCCGACACATACCATAAAGGTGTACAGTAGGCTCTGGGAGCCGGCGTCCCCCCTTGGCTGCTCGCGGGAACTACAAGTTCCAGAATGTCTTTTCTTCTCGCTGAAACCAAATGCCGAAATGTGATGCCAGATGGAGCGTCAAACCCCTTCACGGCCACGGGTCCTTCAGTCAGGACGCGTCCTTTAAATCAGTGTTTCCTCACAATTATTCAGTCTTGGCGCCCTTTACAAGTATCGAAAATCTGGAGGTCCCCCATTCTACAATGTAACAAAATGTAAATATTACTTATCAATGGGAAACCTGAGCTTGGGACAAGGCAAACAATCACATTGATTAAATTACATCACATCAGAGGTCCTCCCATCACATCAGAGGTCCCCCATCACATCAGAGGTCCCCCATCACTTCAGAGGTCCTCCCATCACATCAGAGGTCCCCCCATGACACCAGAGTTTCCCTATCACATCAGAGGTCCCCCATCACTTCAGAGGTCCTCCCATCACATCAGAGGTCCCCCATCACATCAGAGGTCCCCCATCACATCAGAGGTCCCCCATCACATCAGAGGTCCTCCCATCACATCAGAGGTCCCCCCTTCACATCAGAGGTTCCCTATCACATCAGAGGTCCCTCCATCACATCAGAGGTCCCCCATCACATCAGAGGTCCTCCCATCACATCAGAGGTCCCCCATCACATCAGAGGTCCTCCCATCACATCAGAGGTCCCCCCATCACATCAGAGGTTCCCTATCACATCAGAGGTCCCTCCATCAACTCAGAGGTCCCCTATCACATCAGACGTCCTCACATCAGAGGTCCTCCCATCACATCAGAGGTCCCCCATCACATCAGAGGTCCCTCCATCACATCAGAGGTCCTCCCATCACATCAGAGGTCCCCCATCACATCAGAGGTCCCCCATCACATCAGAGGTCCTCCCATCACATCAGAGGTTCCCTATCACATCAGAGGTCCCTCCATCACATCAGAGGTCCCCCATCACATCAGAGGTCCTCCCATCACATCAGAGGTCCCCCATCACATCAGAGGTCCTCCCATCACATCAGAGGTCCCCCCATCACATCAGAGGTTCCCTATCAAATCAGAGGTCCCTCCATCAACTCAGAGGTCCCTTATCACATCAGAGGTCCTCACATCAGAGGTTCTCCCATCACATCAGAGGTCTCCCCATCACATCAGAGGTCTCCCATCACATCAGAGGTCCCCCCATCACATCAGAGGTTCCCTATCACATCAGAGGTCCCTCCATCAACTCAGAGGTCCCCTATCACATCTGAAACCATATGCCGAAATGTGATGCCAGGTGGAGCGTCAACCCCCTTCACGGCCACGGGTCATTCAGTCAGGACGCATCCTTTAAATCAGTGTTTCCTCACAATTCAATTAATTATTCAGTCTTGGCGCCCTTTACCAGTATGGAAAATCTGGAGGTCCCCCATTCTACAATGTAACAAAATGTAAATATTACCTATCAATGGGAAACCTGGGCCTGAAACAAGGCAAACAATCACCTTGATGAAATTACCTTCATATCAGAGGTCCCCCCATCACATTGGAGGCCCCCCATCACATCAGGGGTCTTCCATCACATCAGAGGTCCCCCATCACATCAGAGGTCCCCCATCACTTCAGAGGTCCCCCATCACATCAGAGGTCCCCCATCACTTCAGAGGTCCCTGCATCACATCAGAGGTCTCTCCATCACATCAGAGGTCCTCCCATCACATCAGAGGTCCCCCATCACATCAGAGGTCCCCCATCACATCAGAGGTCCCCCATCACATCAGAGGTCCTCCCATCACATCAGAGGTCCCCTCTTCACATCAGAGGTCCTCCCATCACATCAGAGGTCCCCCATCACATTAGAGGTCCTCCCATCACATCAGAGGTCCCCCCATCACATCAGAGGTTCCCTATCACATCAGAGGTCCCTCCATCAACTCAGAGGTCCCCTATCACATCAGAGGTCCTCACATCAGAGGTTCTCCCATCACATCAGAGGTCTCCCCATCACATCAGAGGTCTCCCATCACATCAGAGGTCCCCCCATCACATCAGAGGTTCCCTATCACATCAGAGGTCCCTCCATCAACTCAGAGGTCCCCTATCACATCAGAGGTCCCTCCATCACATCAGAGGTCCCCCATCACATCAGAGGTCCTCCCATCACATCAGAGGTCCTCCCATCACATCAGAGGTTCCCAACCACATCAGAGGTCCCCATCACATCAGAGCCCCAATCACATCTAAAGCTCATATCACATCAGAGCCCCCCATCACATCAGAGGTCCTCCCATCACATCAGAGGTCCTCCCATCATATTAGAGGTCCTCCCGTCACATCAAAGGTCCTTAATCACATCAGAGGTCCCCCATCACATTAGAGGTCCTCCCATCACATCAGAGGTCCCTGTTACATCAGAGCTTACCATCACATCAGAGGTCCCCCATCACATCAGAGGTCCTCCCATCACATTAGAGGTCCCCCATCATGTCAAAGCCACATCACATCAAATCCCCCCATCACATCAAAGCCCCCCCATCACATCAGAGCCCCCATCATGTCAGAGGTCCTCCATCACATCAGAGGTTTTCTTATCACATCAGAGGTCCCACAATCACATCAGAGGTCCTTCCATCACATCAGAGGCCCCCCATTACATCAGAGGTCCCCAGCACATCAGAGCCACAATCACATCTAAACCTCATATCACATCAGAGCCCCCCATCACATCAGAGGTTCTCCCGTCACATTAAAACTCACCATCACATCAGAGTTCCTCCCATCACATCAGAGGTCTCCCATCACATCAGAGGTTTCCCCATCACATCAGAGGTCTCTCCATCACATCAGAGGTCCCCCATCACATCAGAGGTCCCCCCATCACATCAGAGGTCCCCCATCACATCAGAGGTCTCCCATCACATCAGAGGTCTCCCATCACATCAGAGGTCTCTCCATCACATCAGAGGTCCTTCCATCACATCAGAGGTCTCTCATCACATCAGAGGTCCCCCCATCACATCAGAGGTCTCTCCATCATATCAGAGGTCCCCCATCACATCAGAGGTCTCCCATCACATCAGAGGTCCCCCCATCACATCAGAGGTCTCTCCATCACATCAGAGGTCCCCCATCACATCAGAGGTCCTCCCATCACATCAGAGGTCTCTGCATCACATCAGAGGTCCTTCCATCACATCAGAGGTCCCCCATCACATCAGAGGTCTCCCATCACATCAGAGGTCTCTTCATCACATCAGAGGTCCTTCCATCACATCAGAGGTCCCCCATCACATCAGAGGTCCTTCCATTACATCAGAGGTCTCCCATCACATCAGAGGTCTCCCCATCACATCAGAGGTCTCCCATCACATCAGAGGTCTCCCATCACATCAGAGGTCTCCCATCACATCAGAGGTCTCCCATCACATCAGAGGTCTCCCCATCACATCAGAGGTCCTCCCATCACATCAGAGGTCCCCCATCACATCAGAGGTCCCCCATCACATCAGAGGTCCCCCCATCACATCAGAGGTTCCCTATCACATCAGAGGTCCCTCCATCAACTCAGAGGTCCCCCATCACATCAGAAGTCCCCCCATCACATCAGAGGTCCTTCATTACATCAGAGGTTCCCCATCACATCAGAGGTCCTTAATCACATCGCCTGTAGGAGGTTCTTCACACCAGGTGCGTTGAGCAGCGCTGATTTTTTTTAAAGGACATACATTTTTTTATTTGGTACAATTGTATCTTTATTTATATCATATAAATACAGTTCTATTATATTCCTTTCTCTGGGCACAGTGAGTGCGCTGACAGCCGCGCGCTCCTAGCTCTGAATGGGGATGAAGATCACTGTAACATCCTTCTGGCACCGGGCACAGCGCCGAGTAATGTTTATCTACATATTGCAGCTGCAAAAAAGGGAACTGCCATTGCTAATGTGGTATTTGAGGGGGCAGGCTGGGGGGGGGGGGGGGGGACGCCATTCAGAGGGCTGCGGGTTATGGGCGGCATATCAGCTGCTTCTCTATCGCAATGGAAGGCAATAGAATTGTTCATAGGACGTGCCTAGTCACCACCTGTCCAGCTGCGTATACTCAGCTACCCTGCACTGCAAAGCTGCTCCGCCAGGATTGTTCCCACTATGGACACTAGATGGAGCTAATGATCATAGGAAATAATCATATTGGACACGTTACGGGAATTGTTGACATTATGGCCACTAGATTGAGCTAATGATCATTGAAAATAATCATATTCGAGACATTGTGGGGGACTGTTGCCATAATGGCCACTAGATGGAGCTAATGATCATAGGAAATAATCATATTGGATACGTTATGGGGATTGTTGACGTTATGGGCACTAGATGGAGCTAATGATAATAGAAAATAATCATATTAGAGACATTGTGGGGGATTGTTGCCATAACGGCCACTAGCTGGAGTTGATCATAGGAAATAAACATATTAGACACATTATGGGGATTGTTGCCACTATGGCTTTAGATGGAGCTAATGATCATAGGAAATAATCATATTGGACACTTTACGGGGATTTCCGACATTATGGCCACTAGATGGAGCTAATGATAATAGAAAATAAATGTATTAGACACATTGTGGATTTTGTTGCCACTATGGCCACTAGATGGAGCTAATGATCATTGAAAATAATCATATTAGTGACATTGTGGGGGACTGTTGCCATAATGGCCACTAGATGGAGCTAATGGTCATAGGAAATAATTATAATAAACACATTATGGGGATTGTTGCCATTATGGGCATTAGATGGAGCTACTAATCATAGGAAATAAACATATTAGACACATCACAGGGATTGTTGCCACTATGGCCACTAGATGAAGCTATGTGTTGTAGGAAATAATCAAATTAGACAAATTACACAGATTGTCGACACCATGACCATTAGATGAAGATAATTATCGTAGGAAATAAACATGATAGACACATTACGGGGATTGTTGCCATTATGGCCACTAGATGGAGCTAATGATCATAGGAAATAAATGTTTTAGACACATTACGGGGATTGTTGCCATTATGGCCACTAGATGGAGCTAATGATCATAGGAAATAAATGTTTTAGACACATTACGGGGATTGTTGCCATTATGTGCATTAGATGGCACTAATGATCGCTGCGCTCACAGTTCTTGCTGGCCCCGATGATGGCGGTGCGCTGGCTCCACGTTGCGCCGGATGTCTGCTCAGCTTCGGAGCCCCAGAAGGGTGTTATATAAGTCAGGTCTGAGGACACTTTTCCACGAGGTTCCATCCAGAACTCCGGCCAACCTCGGCCCAGCCTCCGCTCCGGAGAGTGACCGCTGGACGTCGGGATGGAGAACATCTGCTGGGTTCTTCCTGCTGAAAGTATAACAAAGGGATTCCGCACCTCTGGATTGGCCCATCGGTTTTCTGCATCGCAGTGACATCACAGAAGCAGCCATATTGCACCCTGACCCTCTTCACAGGCCATTGCAGCCTATTAGCTGAAGCTGGTTAGGCGCACTGTGCGGCTGGTAGGCGGCATTCCCATAAATAACGGCTTGGCCTGTTTTTTTACATGATGGCTTCGAGTAAAGCAGAGATCGCAAATCGAATGTCTCAAACACTTTCTAGATCATTCCATGGCTGTCTATTACACGGGGACTAAATATAGCACTCACATCATCACTGTGCTGTACATAGTCTGTGCAGAAAGCAGAGCTGTGGGAGGGGCCCAGCAGGCTCCACCCACTACAGGAAACGACAGGAGGGGGCGAAGACAAGACCAGTTAACCTACACAAGGAGAGAGAGCAGAGCTGTGGGAGGGACCTAGCAGGCCCCACCCACTACAGGCTGCCTGCAGAAAACTACTGGAGGGGGCAGGTACAAGACCAGTCACCTTGCACAAGGAGAGAAAGAAGAGCTGTGGGAGGGACCTAGCAGGCTCCACCCACTACAGGAAACGACAGGAGGGGGCGAAGACAAGACCAGTTAAACTACACAAGGAGAGAGAGCAGAGCTGCGGGAGGGACCTAGCAGGCCCCACCCACTACAGGCTGCCTGCATAAAACTACAGGAGGGGGGGGCGGAGACAAGACCAGTCACCCTGCACAAGGAGAGAAAGAAGAGCTGTGGGGGGGACCTAGCAGGCTCCACCCACTACAGGAAACGACAGGAGGGGCGGAGACAAGACCAGTTAACCTACACAAGGAGAGAGAGAGCAGAGCTGTGGGAGGGACCTAGAAGGCCCCAACCACAGGCTCCCTGCAGAAAACTACTGGAGGGAGCGGAGACAAGACCAGTCACCTAGCACAAGGAGAGAGCAGAGCTGTGGGAGGGGCCCAGCAAGCTCCACCCACTACAGGCTGCATGCAGAAAACGACTGGAGGGGGCGGAGACAAGACCAGTCACCTTGCACAAGGAGGAAGCACAGCTGTGGGAGGGGATCAGCAAGCTCCACCCACTACAGGCTGCCTGCAGAAAACTACAGGAGTGGGCGGAGACAAGACCAGTCACTCTGCACAAAGAGAGAGAGCAAGGCTATTGGAGGGACCCAGGAGCTCAACCCACCACTAACATTGCAGCTGACAAGCAATGCAATAGACAAATTGTTACTTGGACCATATATACACAGTATCAATAATCATTACATGACCAATTTATATCAACTGAATTAAAAAAAAAGAGCTTGACAAACAACCTGTGCAGCCTTTGGGGGGGAAAAGACATTATTTGTCAGCTACAATGTTATAAAGATTGAAAAACGAAGTGGATCCTGAGGAAGCTCTTCTTGGGCAAAACACGTCGATCCACCGCCTCATCGTTTCTATGCACGCAGTTGTGTTTTCTCCATGCAGGAGATGTAGCTATTGACTATTGTTTTTTAAGAAATGCTAATTTTTTATTGGTAAAATAAAAAAAGTTTTTTTCTGGATATTTTTTTCTTTTTGATTGTTGTTTGGGGGCACATCAAAATCCCTATTCCCATGGCCCCTCCATTTCGGGGACATTTGGGTAATTCTCTGTTGTTAAAAATAAAGGCAAGGTTCTGACTTTCGAGACCTTTCAGTGGCCACCTAAGACCGAAATATCAGGTCTGGGTGGAGAAGCTCTCTTATCTGTCACAATCCCGATGATGATGTCCTTAAATGACAGACAGGAAGATAAGGATGAGACAATACGGCTCCTAATGGCAGCGGTATCAGATCGCTGACCCTGGGCAGATAACGAGAGGTGTAATCCTGGCACTTGTGCGGTTAGGAGGGGATCCCTGCGTCCTTGGTGGAGAAGGTGTGGTTGCAGGTAACGAGCGCTGCCATTGGCTGAGCCATCATTAGTCTCTTCACGTCGTGTACTCTGACCGGCCCTAACACGAGGAGCAATAAGAACAATTACTTTATGATCTAATGGGTTTCATTTTCTTCAGTAATCTCGGAATAATCTCTGGATTGGGTGACACATTTCCTATGACCTCGATGACTGGATTTACCCATACCAGATAATCACCAGAGGAAATCCTTCAGCTTAACTTTAGCCAGAAGGATGAAAATGGTTACAAAATGACAGCCGTTCAGTTTCTTCCATTACAATAGTTACATTGTTTCTCACATAGTCAACTAGTAAAGTGGAACTCCAACCCAGGCCTGGGACAATGGGTGGGTAGGAAGGACAGCTGCCCTGGGAACAGCAGAGCAAGGGGACAGAGAATGGACACAGGGCAGTAAACCTGCCCAATGGAAGGCAGTTTGTTATCCCGCCACCAGCACTGCTCGGTCCAGGGTAGAAGCACTTTCTCAGCGGTGCTAGCTGTCCGGGAGGCCTTGGAGCGTTGTAGGGCTGTTGGTTGGGGGAACATTTTTGCTGACATTGGATCAGGCTAAGGCCTTTGATCGGGTTAATCATGAGTACTTGTGGTTCCTTCTTGGCAAATGGCCTGGAGGGGTTTTCATTGGTTGGCTCTAGATTTTGTACAAAGGGGCTGAAAGCTTTCCTCTGGTTAATGGTTGGGTCGGGCAGCCCTTTGCGGTTGGCTCGGGTGTGCGTCAGGGTTGTCCATTGAGTCCTCTGCTATATGTGTTTGCAATCGACCCCTTCATTAGAAGGCTAGAGAGTGGACTTTTGTGTGGGGTACCTTTTGGGCATCGTTGGTGAACTTCCTTTGAAGGTTGTGGCCTATGCTGATGACGTTTCTGTTTTCGTCTCTAGGACTGGGGAGGCGCAGGAGGTGGTCTCAGTGATAAGGCAGTATGCAGAGGCATCAGGTTCAAAGGTCAACCAGGACAAGTGTGAAGCTTTCTGGATGGGCGTGGAAGGTGAGAGCTTGTTCTCCCGGATGACTTCCCGGAGCCCTAACAAAAAAATTTGAGTTCTAGGCATTGAATTCGGCCCAGGTGACTATGGTCATGCAAATTGGGTGAACAGGCTGGAGAATGCCGATGCCAAGGTGGCAAGCTGGAGAGGTTGGCAGCTTTCCTTGAGGGAAAAGGTTGATCTGATCAAGACTTACCTGATTCCGATTTTTTTGTATGTCAGTTTTGTTTGCATTTTGCCAGTTTCTCTCTATACCAGGATCTATAGTTGTTTCTTCCAGCTGTTATGGGGGAACAGAATAAACCTTGTCAGAAGGAATGTGACTTACCTTGGTGGTAAGGAGGTGGAGGGTGGTCTAGGGATGATCAACCCTGTAGTCTTTTTCTCTCTGATGTTTGTGAAGTACAATCTTGGTAACATGTTGGCAGAGAGACAGCCTGTGTGGGTTGGTATTTTCCAGTCCTGGTTTAGGCCCTTTCTGCGAGACTGGGAAAATGATGGGCCAGTGAGAAGCCTGAGGGTCAAGCATGAACAGCTCCCGGCTTATGTTGCCCCTTGTTTGAAAATGCTTCGGCAGTGGCAAGTAACAGCAGGAGAAGTCAAATCTCTTCCAAGGAAACTTCTTGAGAAGCGGATCATGAGCTCTGCTTTTTGCGAGCCACTGGCCTTGAGGGATTTGGGGGTGGGTTTGCGATTGATTATTTTGGAGAGAATCCCAATGAAGTTTAGAGATCAGGCTTGGCTTGCCTTTCATGGAAAACTATATGTGAAGGGCAACTTGAAGTTTCTTTCCATGAGTGATCGGGGCTGCCCGAGAGTGGAGTGTGGAGGAGTGGTGGTTTCTACTTCAGTGCCATTTTAATATAGAGGTGTACAAGAGGGTGGGGGGGGGGGGGCTCCGAGTATACCCTTCCTCCCCCATATGAGTTATGCAGAGTGGGTGTATGGGGCATTCCAGACCCTTGGGGATTATGATTTGGAAACACTTTTTTTAGTTAGTCTAGTAGTCCGTTATTTCACGTGGAGTGCACGGTGGGTGTCAGGTATCCTTATGGAGTAAAATCCTCCCTGTCGAAGTGGTGGTGCAGGACATTCTGGGTGAGGTTGGGAAGATTCGGGGTCTTGAAAAAGGCAGGTGGCAGCCGGAGGCCTGGTTAAGGGCGTGGAGGAATATCAGGACTCTGTAGCGGATGCCTGTTGATCTCGGGGTGTGCGGCCAGTGGTGTTAGGTGGGTGCGGGGGGTGCGGTCCGCACCCGGGTGACACCTGTAGGTAGCGGCATGCACCGCTAACACTGCCCGCTGCCCTGATCTGCTCCTCAGGTCTTGCGCAGCGGACTGAAGCCGCCTCCCCCTCCTCTCTGTTTACATCCACACATGAGGAGGAGGAGCCCGAGGGACACATGGCTGTGTATCGTCCGCGCTGTTCTGAGGTCTGTAAACTTTATGTATATGTGGGTTGACATGTGCAGGGGGGATTCTATACTATGGGGGGTTCTGCACTGAGGGGGGATTCTATACTAATGGGGTGTTCTGCACTGAGGGGGGATTCTATACTAATGGGGGCTCTGCACTGAGGGGGGATTCTATACTAATGGGGGCTCTGCACTGAGGGGGATTCTATACTAATGGGGGCTCTGCGCTGAGGGGGGATTTTATACTGATGGGGGTTTGCACTGAGGGGGGTTCTATACTAATGGGGGTTGGCACTGAGGGGGGGGGATTTTATACTGATGGCGGCCTGCACTGAGGGGGGATTCTATACTGATGGGGAAGTCTGCACTGAGGGGGGATTCTATACTAATGGGGGGGGGTCTGCACTGAGAGGGGGATTCCATACTGATGGGAGTCACATCATCCCTTTAATCCAGGACACATATTAATTACACGGGTTCTGAGGCTGATTTAATGCAGGTAAGGCACCAAGTGAGTTTAATTACCACCTTAATCAGCCACAGAACCTGTGTAATTAATGTGTGTCCTGGATTAAAGGGATGATGTGGCAACCCTAGTCAGCACTGAGGGGGGGTGTATGTACTGATGGGGGGGTCTGCACTGAGGTGGGAGGTTGATACTGATGGAGGGGGGTCTGCAGACTCTGCACTGATGGAGGGTGTCTGTACTGATGGGGGGTCTGCAATAAGGGAGGGGAGTCTGTACTGAGGGAGGGGGTCAGTACTTAGTGGGGGGTCCATACTGAGGAAGGAGGGTCTGCACTGAGCGGGGGTCTGTACTGAGGGAGGGGAGTCTGTACTTAGTGGGGGGGTCTATCGTGATGGAAGGGGGTCTGTACTGAGGGAGGGGGGCTATATTGATGGAGTGGGGTCTGTAGTTAGTGGAGTGGGGGTCTGTACTGAGGTAGTTGGTGGAGGAGGGGGTGACACCAATTTTTTCGGCACCGGGTGACACCAACCCTAGTGACGCCACTGTGTGCGGCTTTTCTTTGTATTCTTGATTCACTCCCCTAGATTTTCAGATCAAGTATATTTTTGATAAAAGGCTACATGCATGGTGATGGTGATGTTCCTTAGTCTGGCTCTCCCATAGAGATTGTGTTGTGCGCAATTTGGTTTGTACCATTTATTATGTACTTGTTTTGTATTATCAAATTCAATTATTATGTAAATATGTTTTATTTATTTATTATGGTTTTATTGTATATAAGTTGTTGTTTGTAAGTTTTTTCAATAAACAAAATTAAGATGTACAGACCCGGGGACTCAGCACAGGGATGGTGAGAACCCCTCATAATGGGCACAGTGGGTGTACAGACCCGGGAACTCAGCACAGGGATGGTGGGAACCCCTCATAATGGGCACAGCGGGTGTACAGACCCGGGAACTCAGCACAGGGATGGTGGGAACCCCTCATAATGGGCACAGCGGGTGTACAGACCCGGGAACTCAGCACAGGGATGGTGGGAACCCCTCATAATGGGCACAGCGGGTGTACAGACCCGGGAACTCAGCACAGGGATGGTGAGAACTCCTCATAATGGGCACAGCGGGTGTACAGACCCGGGAACTCAGCACAGGGATGGTGGGAACCCCTCATAATGGGCACAGCGGGTGTACAGACCCGGGAACTCAGCACAGGGATGGTGGGAACCCCTCATAATGGGCACAGTGGGTGTACAGACCCGGGAACTCAGCACAGGGATGGTGGGAACCCCTCATAATGGGCACAGCGGGTGTACAGACCCGGGAACTCAGCACAGGGATGGTGAGAACCCCTCATAATGGGCACAGTGGGTGTACAGACCCGGGAACTCAGCACAGGGATGGTGGGAACCCCTCATAATGGGCACAGCGGGTGTACAGACCCGGGAACTCAGCACAGGGATGGTGGGAACCCCTCATAATGGGCACAGCGGGTGTACAGACCCGGGAACTCAGCACAGGGATGGTGGGAACCCCTCATAATGGGCACAGCGGGTGTACAGACCCGGGAACTCAGCACAGGGATGGTGAGAACTCCTCATAATGGGCACAGCGGGTGTACAGACCCGGGAACTCAGCACAGGGATGGTGGGAACCCCTCATAATGGGCACAGCGGGTGTACAGACCCGGGAACTCAGCACAGGGATGGTGGGAACCCCTCATAATGGGCACAGCGGGTGTACAGACCCGGGAACTCAGCACAGGGATGGTGAGAACTCCTCATAATGGGCACAGCGGGTGTACAGACCCGGGAACTCAGCACAGGGATGGTGAGAACTCCTCATAATGGGCACAGCGGGTGTACAGACCCAGGGACTCAGCACAGGGATGGTGAGAACCCCTCATAATGGGCACAGCGGGTGTACAGACCCGGAAACTCAGCACAGGGATGGTGAGAACTCCTCATAATGGGCACAGCGGGTGTACAGACCCAGGAACTCAGCACAGGGATGGTGAGAACCCCTCATAATGGGCACAGCGGATGTGCAGACCTGGGAACTCAGCACAGGGATGGTGAGAACCCCTCATAATGGGCACAGCGGGTGTACAGACCCGGGAACTCAGCACAGGGATGGTGGGAACTCCTCATAATGGGCACAGCGGGTGTACAGACCCGGGAACTCAGCACAGGGATGGTGGGAACCCCACATAATGGGCACAGCGGATGTACAGACCCGGGAACTCAGCACAGGGATGGTGGGAACTCCTCATAATGGGCACAGCGGGTGTACAGACCCGGGAACTCAGCACAGGGATGGTGGGAACCCCTCATAATGGGCACAGCGGGTGTACAGACCCGGGAACTCAGCACAGGGATGGTGGGAACCCCTCATAATGGGCACAGCGGGTGTACAGACCCGGGAACTCAGCACAGGGATGGTGGGAACTCCTCATAATGGGCACAGCGGGTGTACAGACCCGGGAACTCAACACAGGGATGGTGGGAACCCCTCATAATGGGCACAGCGGGTGTACAGACCCGGGAACTCAGCACAGGGATGGTGGGAACTCCTCATAATGGGCACAGCGGGTGTACAGACCCGGGGACTCAGCACAGGGATGGTGAGAACTCCTCATAATGGGCACAGCGGGTGTACAGACCCGGGGACTCAGCACAGGGATGGTGAGAACCCCTCATAATGGGCACAGTGGGTGTACAGACCCGGGAACTCAGCACAGGGATGGTGGGAACCCCTCATAATGGGCACAGCGGGTGTACAGACCCGGGAACTCAGCACAGGGATGGTGGGAACCCCTCATAATGGGCACAGCGGGTGTACAGACCCGGGAACTCAGCACAGGGATGGTGGGAACCCCTCATAATGGGCACAGCGGGTGTACAGACCCGGGAACTCAGCACAGGGATGGTGAGAACTCCTCATAATGGGCACAGCGGGTGTACAGACCCGGGAACTCAGCACAGGGATGGTGAGAACTCCTCATAATGGGCACAGCGGGTGTACAGACCCAGGGACTCAGCACAGGGATGGTGAGAACCCCTCATAATGGGCACAGTGGGTGTACAGACCCGGGAACTCAGCACAGGGATGGTGGGAACCCCTCATAATGGGCACAGCGGGTGTACAGACCCGGGAACTCAGCACAGGGATGGTGAGAACCCCTCATAATGGGCACAGCGGGTGTACAGACCTGAGAACTCAGCACAGGGATGGTGGGAACCCCTCATAATGGGCACAGCGGGTGTACAGACCTGAGAACTCAGCACAGGGATGGTGGGAACCCCTCATAATGGGCACAGCGGGTGTACAGACCCGGGAACTCAGCACAGGGATGGTGAGAACTCCTCATAATGGGCACAGCGGGTGTACAGACCCAGGGACTCAGCACAGGGATGGTGAGAACCCCTCATAATGGGCACAGTGGGTGTACAGACCCGGAAACTCAGCACAGGGATGGTGGGAACCCCTCATAATGGGCACAGCGGGTGTACAGATCCGGGAACTCAGCACAGGGATGGTGAGAACCCCTCATAATGGGCACAGCGGGTGTACAGACCCGGGAACTCAGCACAGGGTGGGGGGAACCCCTCATAATGGGCACAGCGGGTGTATAGACCCGGGAACTCAGCACAGGGATGGTGAGAACCCCTCATAATGGGCACAGCGGGTGTACAGACCCGGGAACTCAGCACAGGGTGGGGGGAACCCCTCATAAAGGGCACAGCGGGTGACAGACCCGGGGACTCAGCACAGGGATGGTGAGAACTCCTCATAATGGGCACAGCGGGTGTACAGACCCGGGGACTCAGCACAGGGATGGTGAGAACCCCTCATAATGGGCACAGCGGGTGACAGACCCGGGAACTCAGCACAGGGATGGTGGGAACCCCTCATAATGGGCACAGCGGGTGTACAGACCCGGGAACTCAGCACAGGGATGGTGGGAACCCCTCATAATGGGCACAGCGGGTGTACAGACCCGGGAACTCAGCACAGGGATGGTGGGAACCCCTCATAATGGGCACAGCGGGTGTACAGACCCGGGAACTCAGCACAGGGATGGTGAGAACTCCTCATAATGGGCACAGCGGGTGTACAGACCCAGGGACTCAGCACAGGGATGGTGAGAACCCCTCATAATGGGCACAGTGGGTGTACAGACCCGGAAACTCAGCACAGGGATGGTGGGAACCCCTCATAATGGGCACAGCGGGTGTACAGATCCGGGAACTCAGCACAGGGATGGTGAGAACCCCTCATAATGGGCACAGCGGGTGTACAGACCCGGGAACTCAGCACAGGGTGGGGGGAACCCCTCATAATGGGCACAGCGGGTGTACAGACCCGGGAACTCAGCACAGGGATGGTGGGAACCCCTCATAATGGGCACAGCGGGTGTACAGACCCAGGAACTCAGCACAGGGATGGTGAGAACCCCTCATAATGGGCACAGCGGGTGTACAGACCCGGGAACTCAGCACAGGGATGGTGGGAACCCCTCATAATGGGCACAGAGGATGTACAGACCCAGGAACTCAGCACAGGGATGGTGAGAACCCCTCATAATGGGCACAGCGGGTGTACAGACCCGGGAACTCAGCACAGGGTGGGGGGAACCCCTCATAAAGGGCACAGCGGGTGACAGACCCGGGGACTCAGCACAGGGATGGTGAGAACTCCTCATAATGGGCACAGCGGGTGTACAGACCCGGGGACTCAGCACAGGGATGGTGAGAACCCCTCATAATGGGCACAGCGGGTGACAGACCCGGGAACTCAGCACAGGGATGGTGGGAACCCCTCATAATGGGCACAGCGGGTGTACAGACCTGGGAACTCAGCAGAGGGATGGTGGGAACCCCTCATAATGGGCACAGCGGGTGTACAGACCTGGGAACTCAGCACAGGGATGGTGGGAACCCCTCATAATGGGCACAGCGGGTGTACAGACCTGGGAACTCAGCACAGGGATGGTGGGAACCCCTCATAGTACCCCTCCCCAGAAGAAATAGAAGAAATTGTGAGTCCACCATATATTGAACCTTAGCACTGGGCGGAGTGACCCTTTAACATCTCACTAGAAAGTTCATCACTTTCCCCGGAGTCATCTTGTTTTCGATCGGTGTTGAGCCATGTGGTCGGGGAATAGAGGCGGCTTTTGTTCGGCGGCGATGAATGCATTCCAGCAGAGGCAGCGTGCGGTTCTGCTGTCAGCTGCGTTCCGCGGGAGAACTGACGCCCCATTTACAGAGCGCGGCTCCGGCTGCAGAAAGTATGCGGGGAATGTGCGAGCGTCGCGCGTCCTCGTTTTGAAATCTGCCCAATCGGTTCGCAGAGCGGCTGGAACCAAGGAAAGCAGCCGCTCCTTTCACCTCTATGGCCATCATCAGCGTCTCTCCCAGAATGAACACTATTCTACATCACATCTGTGAACTAGCAGCACACGCCTGTGCACGCTGCCGGCTCGGAGACAGGGCTGACGGTAACAGCCGCAAATCTAAAAACCAGCAAACCTGATCATGTGATCACCGTGTGGGTCACATGGAAGCCGACGGTTTGTTTACAAACAAAGCTCTCCGGCACGCATATAGCATAGTAGCCGGCTGAAACGGTTTACTCTGATTTCACTGCACACTGTGAGCTTCTCACAATGTGCAGCAAGTCAGACAGAGCCCCCGCCTCCTTTTCCTGGCTGGAGGACATCCGCATACCCCCCAACATTCTGAGATGGGAATGGGGGACACCTACTAACAAACGTATGAGTTCTGTCCTCCTCTCTACTGCTGACAGCGGGGGGAGGCAGAGATCAGGAGGTGCTGCGGCTGCACAGAGAGGCACAGGATCTGGTGGAGAAGTTCTTTCCTCCTCTCTGCTGCTGATTGCTGAGAGCGGGGGTAGGCAGAGATGAGGAGGTGCTGCGGCTGCACAGAGAGGCGCAGGATCTGTAGGAGGAGTTCTGTCCTCCTCTCTACTGCTAACTGCTGAGAGCGGGGGTAGGCAGAGATGAGGAGGTGCTGCGGCTGCACAGAGAGGCACAGGATCTGTAGGAGGAGTTCTGTCCTCTCTGCTGCTGACTGCTGAGAGCGGGGGGAGGCAGAGATGAGGAGGTGCTGCGGCTGCACAGAGAGGTGCAGGATCTGTAGGAGGAGTTCTGTCCTCTCTGTTGCCGACTCCTGTGACGGGGGAGGCAGAAATGAGCCTCTCCATGGCTGCACGGAGAAGCGTGAGATCTGGTGGAGGAGTTCTGTCCTCCTCTCTACTGCTGAGAGCAGGGGGAGGCAAGGATGAGGGGGTGCTGCGGCTGCACAGAGGTGCAGGATTTGTAGGGAGAGTTCTGTCCTCCTCTCTACTGCTGACTGCTGAGACAAGTTGGGGGTGGAGACGAAGGTGGGTGACGCAGCTACAGGAGAGGTACAAGGGCCACATGAAATGCCCTGGATTGTGCCCACGGGCCTTGTGTTTGACACATGTGATTTATAACCATTTGAAGATTAATCTGTGTTGCACAGTGACAGCTTCATATTTCAGGGTCAGGGGAGGGATTACTACGCAGACTCCAGTGGAGGGAGACAAATAGCTACAGGCTTAGAAACGGGAGTCTCGGTCCTTGGCGTGAAGCAGTGACATTGCGTTCGGCATCACTTGTATTCATGGCTGGCACTGTTTGCTCTCCCAGGACTACCTCTGTCATCCACCTGGCACCGACCATCAAAGTTCTTTCATCCCCGGCCAGCAGGTGCACTAAAGCTTCTAATCTGGGTGATGTTGTCCGCTCGAATGTATCTTCCCACCCAACCCCCCCCCAACATGAGTGTTTTATTTGGGAATACAAAACTGAACATCAAGGGTCAGTCCACTCACATGGATGTGATCCTGCAGATCTCATAGGCGTGTGCACAGGGTGTGCCGGATGTGCCTGGGCACACCCTAATCACCTAGTGCGCATTACCACTCTGTGTAGCAGCAGGCGGATGGGAAAGATCTCCCTCTTAACGGCTCTGCCCATTGGGCTGCACCCACCTGTGGGTGGAGTCACCAGCCACGGTCTGCCTGCATTGCATAGAGAAGCACGAAGCACCACTTTAAAGAGGACCTGTCATAGGCAGCAGCTGCTGGTTCCCATCAGGTTTTTTGGGGTGGGGAGGGGCTCAGAGAACCCGCTGGCACTGGGTCCGGTTAGCCAGCGCAGGATGCGACAGATAATGGCTGCTATGACAGGTCCCCTTTAAATCTCCCCACGTCAAGTCTATTTTCTGTTTCCGCCGCGACGTCACGTTCCCAGAAGCAGAAAATGTTCTCCGAGCCGCTTTAGTGCGGGACGTTGGACGGCAGAAATCATTGCTAATAAGCTTCAGGCTGGGGCGAGAGGGGGAGAGCGAGCGTTTTGGCAGAGGATCAGCGAGCGCATTAGGAGAAGCAGATCCCCTGATGGATGATGAGCCCCACCCAGGAGGATGCGCAGCCGGGCGGATGGGCGGCAGATGTCACCGCGGCTCTCACAGACCACATCCAGCGAGCCCCGTGTGATTCCCATCATCCAGGAACATTAAAGTGGACCTGTCACTGACTTCCCGACATCTCACAATATTCAGCAACAGTATCAGTTTGTATCTTTCATCATTAAACAGCTGACTTTTCATAGGCTAAGACGATGTCATCAGTCTGCTGCAGGCAGAAGGAAGCATTTCCTCAGTCTCCCCTCCCCCAGTGATCAGACTGTACATTGTAACTTTTTAGCAGACAGGAGTAAGCATTTCCTCAGTCTCCCCTCCCCCATTGAACAGACTGTGCATTGTAACACATTGTAACAGACTTGTCTCCGCCCCTTCCTGTAGTTCTCTGCATATAGACCGTAGTGGGTGGGGGCGTGTTGGGCCCCTCCCACCGCTCTGCTCCTCCACCTTGCGCA
>JBBGZY010003344.1:5000-95000 GCA_037952925.1 Lithobates clamitans | reverse complement strand
TGTTCATAATTTTATTTATTTATTATTTTTTTATTTCAGGTACTTATATAGTGCTGTCAATTTACGCAGCGCTTTACATATACATATACATTCACATCAGTCCCTACCCTCAAGGAGCTTACAATCTAAGGTCACTAACTCACATTCATACATACTAGGGACAATTTAGACAGGATCCAATTAACCTCCCAGCATGTCTTTGGAGTGTGGGAGGAAACCGGAGTACCCGGAGGAAACCCGCACAGGCACAGGGAGAACATGCAAACTCCAGGCAGGTAGTGTGGTGGCTGGGATTCGAATCAGCGACCCTTTTTACTGCTAGGTGAAAGTGCTACCCCTACACAACCTGTGCCGCCCGTAATAAATAATTTCCTCTACCTTGACTAAGACCCCTGTTCCAGGCTGAGAAAAAACAGCCCCAAAGCATTATGCTGCCACCACCATGCTTCACGGTGGGTGTGGTGTTCTTTTGGTGACGTGCAGTGTTGTTTTTGCGCAAACATATCTTTTTTAATTATGGCCAAAAAGCTGAAATGATTTATCTTTGTCTCATTTTTTTTTACATCACAGAAACCTGACATTTTAACAGGGTGTGTAGACTTTTTATATCCTCTGTATATCAGAAAATTGATCAATCCTGATGTACTGACAACCAATCTCATTTTTTGAGGCCCGAAATGTCAGGACAGTACAAAAAAAACCCAAATGGCCCCTTTTTGGAAAGTAAGACAGTCCAAGGTATTTAGGAAGAGGCATGGCGAGTTTTATGTCACTTTTTTTGGAAAATGTAGAAACTTTAAAAAAGTTTTTTTTTTTTTTTTTTACATGCTGTCACCAGAGCAGTACAGTAATGTAGTTAGCTGTGATTGGCCATAGCTAATCATATGGTACAGATAAACTATGATTTTCCCTGTCTGTACCATGTGATCACTGTGTCCAATCTCAGGGATCAACATAATAGTACACAATGGATGGCATGAATAAAAGCCTTTCATTGTGTACAATTGTCATGTGATCTGCTGTGATTGGTCAGTGGCCGATACACCGACCAGTCATCCGCTGTGTCCTGTGGTAGTGACAAATTGTGCATAGTCCTCTCCCACCCCTCACTCCTCTCCTTCTCTCCCACCTTCACCCCCTCTCCATCCCCCAGTTCTCTTCCTCTCCCACCCCTCTCTCCCCTCCTCCTCTTCCATCGTCACCCCTCTCTCACTCCCAGTTCTCTTCCTCTCCCTCCCCTACTCATCTCCCACCTTCACGCCCCTTTCCCACTCCAGTTCTCTTCCTCCCCCTCCCCTCCTCCTCTCCCACCTTCATCCCTCTCCCTCCCCCAGTTCTCTTCCTCTCCCTTCCCTCTCTCCACTCCTCCTCTCCCACCTTCACCCCCCTCTCCCCCCCCCAGTTCTCTTCCTCTCCCTTCCCTCTCTCCTCTTCCATCTTCACTCCCCCCTCTCCCAGTCCTCTCTCCCCTCCTCCTCTCCCACCTTCACCCCCCTCTCCCTCCCCCAGTTATCTTCCTCTCCCTTCCCTCTCTCCACTCCTCCTCTCCCACCTTCACCCCCCTCTCCCTCCCCCAGTTCTCTTCATCTCCCTTCCCTCTCTCCACTCCTCCATTCCCACCTTCACCCCCCTCTCCCTCCCCCAGTTCTCTTCCTCTCCCATCCCTCTCTCCCCTCCTCCTCTCCCACCTTTCACCCCCCTCTCCCTCCCTCAGTTCTCTTCCTCTCCTATCCCTCTCTCCCCTCCTCCTCTCCCACCTTCACCCCCCTCTCCCTCCCCCAGTTCTCTTCCTCTCCCATCCCTCTCTCCACTCCTCCTCTCCCACCTTCACCCCCCTCTCCCTCCCCCAGTTCTCTTCCTCTCCCACCCCTCTCTCCTCTCCCGTCTTCACTCCCCCCTCTCCCCTCCTCCTCTCCCATCTTCACCCCCCCTCTCCCTCTCCCACCTTCTCTCCCCTCCTCTCCCATCTGCATTCACTCCTCTCCCTCTGCCAGTTCTCTCCCTTTCCCACTCCTCTTCTATTTCATCTTCACTCTCCCTCTCCCAGTTCTCTTCCTCTCCTATTCCTCTCTCCCCTCCTCCTCCCCCATCTTCACTCCCCCCCCCCCACACACTCTCCTTTCTCTCTCTCTTCAATCCTCTCTGCCTTTTTACCCTCTCTCCCACTCTATCTCTCCTCTCCTATCTTCTCTCCCTTTTACACCCTCTTTTTCTCACCCTTCCCTCTGACTTTTACTTTGTGTCCCCCCTCTCACCCCCCCCTCTCTTTTTTCCATTCTCTCTTCCACCCCTCTCTCTATTTTCTCTCCCATGTTTTACTCCCCCGTCCCTCTCTTCTATCCTCTCTCCCTCTCCAACCGTCCCTCTCTTCTATCCTCTCTCCCTCTCTTCTATCCTCTCTCCCACCGTCTCTCTCTTCTATCCTCTCTCCCTCTCCAACCGTCCCTCTCTTCTATCCTCTCTCCCTCTCTTCTATCCTCTCTCCCACCGTCCCTCTCTTCTATCCTCTCTCCCTCTCCCACCGTCTCTCTCTTCTATCCTCTCTCCCACCGTCCCTCTCTTCTATCCTCTCTCCCTCTCCAACCGTCTCTCTCTTCTATCCTCTCTCCCTCTCTTCTATCCTCTCTCCCACCGTCTCTCTCTTCTAACCTCTCTCCCTCTCCAACCGTCCCTCTCTTCTATCCTCTCTCCCTCTCTTCTATCCTCTCTCCCACCGTCCCTCTCTTCTATCCTCTCTCCCTCTCCAACCGTCCCTCTCTTCTATCCTCTCTCCCTCTCTTCTATCCTCTCTCCCACCGTCCCTCTCTTCTATCCTCTCTCCCTCTCCCACCGTCTCTCTCTTCTATCCTCTCTCCCTCTCCCACCGTCTCTCTCTTCTATCCTCTCTCCCACCGTCCCTCTCTTCTATCCTCTCTCCCTCTCCAACCGTCCCTCTCTTCTATCCTCTCTCCCTCTCTTCTATCCTCTCTCCCACCGTCTCTCTCTTCTATCCTCTCTCCCTCTCCCACGTCTCTCTCTTCTATCCTCTCTCCCTCTCCCACCGTCTCTCTCTTCTATCCTCTCTCCCTCTCCCACCGTCCCTCTCTTCTATCCCCTCTCCCTCTCCCATCGTCTCTCTCTTCTATCCTCTCTCCCTCTCCACCGTCCCTCTCTTCTATCCTCTCTCCCTCTCCACCGTCCCTCTCTTCTATCCTCTCTCCCTCTCTTCTATCCTCTCTCCCACCGTCTCTCTCTTCTATCCTCTCTCCCTCTCCCACCGTCTCTCTCTTCTATCCTCTCTCCCTCTCCCACCGTCTCTCTCTTCTATCCTCTCTCCCTCTCCCACCGTCTCTCTCTTCTATCCTCTCTCCCTCTCCCACCGTCCCTCTCTTCTATCCTCTCTCCCTCTCCCACCGTCTCTCTCTTCTATCCTCTCTCCCTCTCCCACCGTCTCTCTCTTCTATCCTCTCTCCCTCTCCCACCGTCCCTCTCTTCTATCCTCTCTCCCTCTCCCACCGTCTCTCTCTTCTATCCTCTCTCCCTCTCCCACCGTCTCTCTCTTCTATCCTCTCTCCCTCTCCCACCGTCCCTCTCTTCTATCATCTCTCCCTCTCCCACCGTCCCTCTCTTCTATCATCTCTCCCTCTCCCACCGTCCCTCTCTTCTATCATCTCTCCCTCTCCCACCGTCTCTCTCTTCTATCCTCTCTCCCTCTCCACCGTCTCTCTCTTCTATCCTCTCTCCCTCTCCCACCGTCTCTCTCTTCTATCCTCTCTCCCTCTCCCACCGTCTCTCTCTTCTATCCTCTCTCCCTCTCCCACCGTCTCTCTCTTCTATCCTCTCTCCCTCTCCCACCGTCTCTCTCTTCTATCCTCTCTCCCTCTCCCACCGTCTCTCTCTTCTATCCTCTCTCCCTCTCCACCGTCTCTCTCTTCTATCCTCTCTCCCTCTCCCACCGTCTCTCTCTTCTATCCTCTCTCCCTCTCCCCCTTCTCTCTCTTCTATCCTCTCGCCCTCTCCCACTGTCTCTCTCTTCTATCCTCTCTCCCTCTCCCACCGTCTCTCTCTTCTATCCTCTCTCCCTCTCCCACTGTCTCTCTCTTCTATCCTCTCTCCCTCTCCCACCGTCTCTCTCTTTTATCCTCTCTCCCTCTCCCACCGTTTCTCTCTATCCTTCTCTCTCTCTTAATGCACTGAAAAGCACTGTCTGTGTTCTGTGTACCAAAACCATCCCACCTCTCCAGATGACTCACATTTTATAAAGACTCCCAGATGCGGTATCTGTCATTTTTCCCAACTTACAGGCTGAAATATCTGTCTAACCCACAAAACAGATCTTCCACTAAATGTGAGTGGCAGAGAGGATGACAGGTACACTTTAAAAAAAAAGAACAGGTGTTTGCCCTTTAAGAGTGCCCCACATTTCCACCCCCTTCCCCTGACCAAAGTCTTGCGCTGTCAATTACAAGTGGGACATCTAAGGAGCGTCAGCTTTATTTATGACTTTTACGGCCCGCCGCAACTATTTGGGGCTAAATATAACGCTTGCACTTGGCTGTTCCTCTGAAAGCAGGGGCACCAATGCCGTAAGTGCAGATTAGAGGGGATCTGCCGGTGGTGAGATCCCAAGCATAGCATCTGTAACGCTGATCCCTTTTACGTCCAGCGAGATGAGATGGTTAAAAAGGATTGAAAGGAATGCTGCGCCAGTACGCTATGTGACAAAGGTCGCATTGAAATGCTCACGTTTTAAAAAGGAGGAAGGGAGGGGTGTTAGGAATAGCTGGCATGCCATGACCCGAGGGCCCGCGCTCCCGTGCCCACTGAAATAGAAGCAGCGACAGCAGCGGCCAAAATGGGACATTTATGGCTTAGGCCAAAGCCTAATTCAGGAGTGCTCTCTGTATTTGGGAGTAGTATCTGAGCCGGGTACAGCTGGCCTCCAGAGCATGGTGCCCCTTGCCAAGCGTCATCGCAGGGAGCACTTAAGTGTCAGTTGTAGTAAACAGAAGCTGGAGTCAAGAATTTTTTTTTTTTTTAGACGATTAAGCAAGGAGTTATCTGAGGAACCATTAAGGAGCTGAGGTTTCTCCCTGCTGGATTCAGCCAGGATTGGGTCACATCTCGGTCAGATGCGTTTCTTAAAATATCGGCCAGCATAGCTGAGTCCAGGGCTGCCAGACATAAGCAATACCATGCCAGGATGACCTTGACATTTCAAGGTTGGCAAAAACTCTTCTGTAATGCTTGGTGGAGGCTCCAGTGGCAACGGTGGCCTTCATCTAGGGCCGGTCCTCCTGGAGAACCATCAAGGAGCTGAACTTTCCTCCCTGCTGGATTCAGCCTGGGCAGGGTGACCTCGCGATCAGTTGTCTTTCTTAAAACACCACCTGGCATAGCTAAGCCCAGGACTGCCAAACATAGGCGACACTGTGCCGGCTTGTCTTTGAAAATTCAAGGTTGAAATTTCTTCTGGAATGCTTGGTGGGGACTCTAGCATTGGTCGTGGTCTGCACCTAGGGCCTGTCCTCCTGAGAACCATCAAAGAGCTGAAGTTTCCTCCCTGCTGGATTCAGCCAGGTCTGGGTCACCTCGCACACAGTTGCATTTCTTAAAATATTGTCTGGCATATCTAAGCCCAGGGCTGCCAGACTTAGGTGACACTATGTTGGTTTGACCTTGATGCTTCAAGGTTGCTAAAAACACTTTTGTAGTGGTTGGTGGAGTCTTCCTTAAAATACCACCTGTCATAGCTGAGCCCAGGGCTGCCAGACATAGGTGACATCTCTTTGCCAGTTTGATGTTGACACTTCAAAGTTGCGGAAAATGTTTCTGTAATGCTTAGTGGGGGCTCTAGTGGCAACGGGTGGCTTTTATCTAGGGCCGGTCCTCCTGGAGAACCATCAAGGAGCTGAACTTTCCTCCCTGCTGGATTCAGCCTGGGCAGGGTGACCTCGTGATCAGTTGTCTTCCTTAAAACACCACCTGGCATAGCTAAGCCCAGGGCTTCCAGACATAGGCGACACCGTGCCGGTTTGTCTTTGACAATTCAAGGTTGACAAATTTCTTCTGGAATGCTTGGTGGAGACTCTAGCATTGGTCGTGGTCTGCACCTAAGGCCTGTCCTCCTAAGAACCATCAAAGAGCTGAAGTTTCCTCCCTGCTGGATTCAGCCAGGTGTGGGACACCTCGCACACAGTTGCATTTCTTAAAATATTGCCTGGCATATCTAAGCCCAGGGCTGCCAGACATAGGTGACACTATGTTAGTTTGACCTTGATGCTTCAAGGTTGCCAAAAAACACTTTTGGAGTGGTTGTTGGTGGCTCTAGTAGCAGCGATGATCTGCACCCAGAGCCTGTCCTGCTGAAGAACCATTAGGGAGCTGAAATTTCTACCTGTTGAATTCAGCCAGGGTGGGGTAAACTCGCGCTCAGTTGTCTTCCTTAAAATACCACCTGTCATAGCTGAGCCCAGGGCTGCCAGACATAGGTGACACCACTTTGCCAGTTGGATGTTGACACTTCAAAGTTGCCGAAAATGTTTCTGTAATGCTTGGTGGGGGCTCTAGTGGCAACGATATAGTAAGTAAGTAGCTCAGGGACAGGACTCAGGAGGGCAAGAAATTAGAATTAGCACACACATGAAATTGACTCTCACGGTGATACTGACAGCAGTGTGCAGCAGTACAGATCACCGACACGACACGTCCCCTCCTGAGTCACAGTGACAGTCTCTCTCCAAGCCAGGCGGTCCCTTCAGTCCAAATAGCACTCATGGTCCCGCTCCCGGCCTGCCTTGCTCCCATCCCACAGACCCGCACACAAGGCTCTGGCCACTCTGCTTGGCTCCCTTGCATCATGACATCACAGGACTTGCTCAGGCACCACCTCCACCAGAGCCGCCCGAACACACTGTAGCAGGCACTCGCATGGTCTCGGCTGGCTCCGGGCCAAGCGTCACAGCCATATTTTTTACTGGCAACCTTTTCTTTTTACTGGCAGGAGTAAATTGCCTGTTTTTTACTGGCTGCCAGTAAAAATACTGATGGTTGGCAACACAGGACACAACAGGAAGTGAGAACAAGTTTCCCTAAAGTACCAGTCCTCATGCACACACAGTGACGTCACCGGATGGCTACGCCCCATGGTTATATAAGAACCGGCAGAGAACAGAGCTGGCACAAATATGGGAGCCAGCATCAGAGGAGGACCAGGCTGGCAGCGATGAAGACAGCAGCGGCGGAGAAGATCAGGGGAAGAACACCTGAGGGAGAAGTCCAGAGGAAGAAGACCAGAGAGAGAAGTCCAGAGGAGGAAGACATGTTGAAGATTTTTATCAAAGGACTTGTCAAAACTGTCTCTTGTTTTTATTTACACTACACTGCCTTTTTTTTGGGGTGAATGGGTAGGGGTACAATGTACTGCATGCTCATTCACATGAGGGGGGGTTGGGATCTGGGGGCTTCCTTGTTAAAGGGGGCTTCCATATTCCGATAAGCCCCCTGCACGCAGACTCCCACAACCACCGCCCAGGGTTGTCAGGAAGTGGCCCTTGTCCCCATCAACATGAGGACAAGGTGCTTTGGGGTGGGGCGCAATGCACCCACCCCCCCCCCATGTTGAGGGCATGTGGGCTGGTATGGTCCAGGAGTGAAGGGGGGGGCGCTCGCTCGTCCCCCTTCTTTCCTGGCCTGGCTGCATTCTCGGATAAGGGTCTGGTATGGATTTTGGGGGGGGGCCCACACCAACAAAAAACGGTGTGGGGTCCCCCCCATGATCCATACCAGACCCTTATCCAAACATACAGCCTGGAAGGTCAGGAAAGTGGGAGGACGAGCGTGCACACCCCTCTCTCCTGAACCATACCAGGCCACATGCTCTCAACATGGGGGGTGGGTACAAAGGGTCTGGTATTGTCTTGGGGGGACCCCGCGCCGTTTTATTTCCATTTTGGCATGGGGTTCCCTTTTAAGAACCATATCAGACTCAAAGAGCCATTATTTTTTTTTTTTAATTTTGCGTGGTGTTCCCCTTCAAGATCCTCAGAGCACAAGTCGCATGCCACAATTCGGATCATGATGAGACTTCTATTCAAATCAATGGGTTAAAATTTGGATTAGTTAAGACGGTTCTCATAGGGAACCATTGATTTTCAATCGAGGCAGAGAAACGCAGCTAAATGCGTATTAACGCCAATGCAAAAAGCTACTAAAAGTGCGTTTTTACAGCCTTTTTTCTGGCGTCGGTAGTGGCTTTGCAGCTCGTTTCTTCTAACCACCTGTGTGCATGAGGACTTCAAGTTTAGGAAATCAGACAGTGGTCGCCTGAACACAAGTCCACATTGGAAGATTTCCCTTCAAAACTTTGAATTCCACATCACTTGCACTCCCAGTGACACTGGTCACCAATAGCGAGGGCGAGTCTTCCCAGCAGTTCTTACAAAGGTGGGCGGGAACACCCAAAACTCCCAACTGGATGGGAATTATGGCAGATCCAGGAGATCCAGGTCCGGCTGGCGGAGCATCCAAGACTTCTAAGAAGCCAGAGGCTGACTCAGCACACCAGACTCCGCCTGTAATGAAATACCACTTTTGGGTGGACCTGTCCTTGAACATAGTTGGGCTCCTCTCTGTTTTGCTGACATTGAATATTGCTGATATCAATAACTGAAAATATGGCGAGCACATGAAGAATTGGTGGGGCCGCTTGTTTACTCTAATGTGAAATGCTGGCCACATGGTTGATTGGGGGATGGGGGGGGATCATCTTCCTAAAATGTTTCCATCTGGGAAAGTTGTCAGTATGTGTTTGTTTGTTGCTGGCGGCTATAATTGATGGTGGGTGCAAAGATCCTTGTAATCAAATCAAAGGGCCAGTCTAGGCGAATGTGAAATTTCACATAGGTGGAGTCTGCTGGACTGGGCCGGTGGCTGGTTTCTAGGAAACGGCAATGGTCGGACCTACCTGCCCCATAATGTCTAGCTCTGTCTCATTAATAAGTAAAATTTATACTTGTTACATTGTAGAATGGGATGCTTCAAGATTTACTTTATAAGGGGGGTGGCGGGACTGAAAAAAGCTTGAGAAACACTGACCTATAGCATGCGCCCAAAACTGAAATCCCAATTTGGGTTGACAGGTTCCTTCAGATTAGGGAACAGTCAGCACCTGTAGAGTAATCCGGCTTTTCTGTTCACAGTCCCAGCGAGGCCACTGATTAACACAGGAAGACCTCTGATGTGATGTAGGAGACCTCTAAAGTGATGGGGGGACCTCTGATGTGATGGGAGGACCTCTGATGTGATGGGGGACCTCTGATGGGATGGGGGGGACCTGTGATGGGAGGACCTCTGACGTGAAGGGGTGACCTCTGAGGTGATGGAAGGACATCTGACGTGAAGGGGGGTACCTCTGATGTGATGGGAGGACATCTGACGTGAAGGGTGAACCTTTGAGGTGATGGGAGGACATCTGACAGGAAGGGAAGAAACTTTGAGGTGATGGGAGGACATCTGACGTGATAAGAGGACATCTGATGTTAAGAGAGGACCTCTGACATGATGGGGGGACCTCTGATGTGATGGGAAAACCTCTGACATGATGGGGGAATCTTTGATGTGATGGTGGGACCTCTGATGTGATAGGGGAATCTTTGATGTGATGGGAGGACATCTGACGTGAAGGGGGGAACCTCTGATGTAATGGGAGGACATCTGACGTGAAGTGGGGAACCTTTGAGGTGTAGGGAGGACATCTGATGTGAAGAGGGGATCTCTGGCATGATGGAGGGACCTCTGACGAGATGGGGGTACCTCTGACGAGATGGGGGGACCTCTGATGTGATGGGAAGACCTCTGACATGATGGGGGAATCTTTGATAGTGATGGGGGTACCTCTGACATGAAGGGGGAACCTCTGATGTGATGGGAAGACCTCTGACATGATAGGGGAATCTTTGATGTGATGGGGGACATCTGACGTGTTATGAGGACATCTGATGTAATGGAGGACCTCTGACGTGATGGGAGGACTTCTGACCTGATGGGGGGGGACCTCTGACATGATGGCGGGCTCTTATATGATGGGGGGACCTCTGATGTGATGGGGGGACCTTTGATGTGATGGAGAGACCTCTGATGTGATGGGGGAACTCTGATGTTGTGGGGGGACCTCTTACATGATGGGGGGATCTCAGATGTGATGGTAAGACCTCTGACGTGATGGGAAGACCTCTGACGTGATGGGGGGACCTGTGATGTGATGGAGGGACCCCTAACGTGATGGGGTAACCTCTGATGTGATGGGAGGACATCTGACGTGAAGGGAGGAACCTTTGAGGTGAAGCGGGGACCTCTGACATGATGGGGGGACATCTGATGTGATGGAAGGACCTCTGATGTGAATGTCATTTCATCAAGGCAGTTGTTTGCCTTGTCCCAGGCTCAGAATTCCCATTGATAAGTAACATTTATATTTTTTACATTGTACAATGAGGTTCCGCCAGATTTTTCATACTAATAAAGGGTGCCGAGACTAGACTAAAAAAAGGTTGAAAAACGCTGACCTATAGCATCCGCCCAAAACTGAAACCCCAGATTTGGGTGGGCTGGTTCCTTTAGAGAACAGTCGGTGCTCGCAGAGTAATCCGGCTTTTCTGTTGCGAGTCGCAGTGAGGCCACCGAGTAGCACAGGAAACCTCTTTCCCATTTCACAGGCCTGACCACAAACGACAAAACATTTTACATCCAAACCACAAATGGCCATGTAATTCCCACCGCTGTCAATCCACAGATCCTGGAATATTGTGTGCAGGAATAAAACCCGTGACATCTGACCTCCGGGGCTTCCACCTTCACTGGCTGCTCCGCCCACCTGTCAAGTAAAAGAATGTATTCCTAAAGCAGAATTCTGGCTACGGAAACGTTCATTCTACGGTTTTCCTCACTAGTCACAAAGGCTATAAATCCACTTTGTATGCATTAATGCTTTTGCAAACCCTGACCTTACATTGTATAAGTAGCTCTGAGATCATCACTTTGCTGTACATAGCCTGTGCAGACAGCAGAGCTGTAGGAGGGGCCCAGCAGGCTCCACCCACTACAAGCTGCTTGCAGAAAACGACAGGAGGGGGCGGAGACAAGACCAGTCACCCTGTACAAGGAGAAAGAGAGCAGATCCTGTGGGAGGGGCCCAGATGGCTCCACCCACTACAAGCTGCTTGCAGAAAATGACAGGAGGGGGCGGAGACAAGACCAGTCACCCTGCACAAGGAGAAAGAGCAGAGCTGTGGGAGGGGTCCAGAAGGCTCCACCTACTACAGGCTGCCTCCTCCTCCTATCAAGTCCAGGACCACCTGGGCTCAGAGGAAGTGGGCTGATTGATGCCAGCCATCAGACTAAGGGCATCTAGTGACAGAAAAAACATACTGCGGGGGAAATCTCTGGACTGAAGGTGAATATTGCAGCAAAAGCTGGTTTTGTTATTCTATCCTTTAATCGGCTATTCTTTTTTGTATCTTGTTATTTTTGGTTGGTTGCTATTAGTGCGATCAGCATCCCATGTGGGCGTCGCCAAGAGCAGGCTGCCTAGGAAGACCCACCCCTCCAGACTGATACCCCAAACTATCAAAGCATTTTGATATTTGCAAAACTCCTCCCATTGCTTGCATCAGGGCTAAGGGCTCTGAGGATGAGGAGCACTGAGGCTGGGTGTTGTGATGTTTCCAGGAAGCTCTGTAATGGCCCCTCCCACCAGCCGTGATCCGCCTCCATGACATCATTAGATCTAAAATAAGGTATGGAATAAAAATGGAAAGGTTTTATTTTAAAAAATGTTGTTTGCAGGTTGACGGGGGAGGGGGGAACTAGGGAAGGCAAAATATAACACATTAAACGGCCACAGCACAGTCGTTGAGTTCTGGGAAGGCATCCATGGAAGTCCTGCCAGAACCTTGTCCCCCTGGGGCATGCATCCGCCCACTCTGTCATCGCGGTAAAGGGCCAATCACAGCGGCCCTTTACCATGTTATCAGCTGTGTACAATCACAGCTGATCACATGTAAACAAACTTGCCGGTTATCGGCATTCCTTTCCTCACGCATTCAAAGTGCCCTGATTATCATTTCAGTGCCCATCAGTGCCTCCTCATCAGTGCCGCCTCATCGGTGCCCATCAGTGCAGCCTTATCAGTGCACATCAATGAAGCCTTATCAGTGCCCATCGGTGCCTCCTCATCAGTACCCCTTCATCAGAGACTATCAGTGCAACCTCATCAGCACACATCAGTGCTGCCTTATTAGTGCAGCCTCATCAGCGCACATCAGTGTAGCCTTATCAGTGCCTCCTCATCTGTGCAGCCTCAGCAGTGCCTATCAGTGCCGCCTCATCAGAGCCTATCAGTGCAGCATCATGAGCGCACATCAGTGCTGCCTCATCAGCGCCGATCAGTTCAGCCTAATCAGTGCCTATGAGTAAAGCCTCATCAGTGCAGCCTCATCAGGGCACATCAGTGCCGCCTCATCAGTTTCTATCAGTGCTGCCTCATCAGTTTCTATCAGTGCTGCCTCATCAGGGCACATCAGTACCGCCTCATCAGTTTCTATCAGTGCTGCCTCATCAGTGCTGCCTCATCAGTATCTATCAGTGACTCCTCATCAGTGTCTATCAGTGCAGCCTCATCTGTACAGCCTATTAGTGAAGGAGAAAAATTACCTATTTGCAAAAGTTTATAACAGACAAAAGTAAAAAAAAAAACAAAAACAAAAAAAACAGGTGGTGATTAAAGCGGGGTTCCCATTTAAAAAAAAAAAAAAATTAAAAGTCAACAGCTACAAATACTGCAGCTGCTGACATTTAATTGGGCACTTACCTGTCCCTGGGTCCAGCGATGCGGGGGATCGAAGCCCCGCTTGTCTCCCCCTCCGTTCGGCGGCGCCGGCATTGCAACTGTGGACGCTGGGCTGTGGCTTCACAGCCGGGCACCCACTGCGCATGCGCGAGCGGCGCCGCGCGCCGTGATTGGCCGCTCAATCACCTGGGACCTGTAATGGGTCCCAGATGATTGACAAGAGGGAGGAAGCAGAGCTGAGCCCTTCCTGTGCCGAGGGGGAAGAGGTGGCACCAGCCCAGGCACTGAAAGAGGCAGACTACGAGGGACCCCCTAGCAACAGGCATTTAGAGGTGAGTAAAAAAAAAAAAATTTCCAAATGTTTTATTTATTTTTATTTTTTGGCACATTCATGTATTTTTTTTTTTTTACCACCGTGAGAAAGCTCTATCTGTTTTAAAAAAATGATAAAACTGTCCTATGTGTACAGTGTTGCACGACCGCACAATTGTCATTCAAAGTGTGACAGCGCTGAAAGCTGAAAATTGGCCTGGGCAGGAAGGGGGGTGAAAGTGCCCCCCGGTATTGAAGGGGTTAAGGACCAGTCATTGGTGGTTTTGTTTGGAGAAATGCTGAGTGTGGAGCTACAAATCCGATACAGAATGAAATCATTCCGGATCCCCCGGCTGACCCCGGCTTTACGTATCCAGGAGGACCTCCCTCCTTTGTGGACGCGGCCGTGTTTTCTTTGGCCGCAGATAAAAGCCTGCGATATGAATGAGCAGGAGAGCCGCAAAGGATTCTGGGTACATTCACTACATACAGAATTATATAATAAAAAAAAAAAAAAAAAAGCGAATTTGATATTTTCCCAGAAAGTCACATGACCTCTCAACACGAGGAGGCTGCCAGGAAGGCGCCCCGGGGAAGGTCTCCAGGGTGGCTTTTGAAGTGCCCCGGCAGTGCCCCGGAGAAGTGGCAGCACACCGACTCTGCCAATTACTAGCCCCAGGGGAACTCTGGGCATAGATATATATATATAATCTACTCCTCGGATCTCCCCTGTATTCAATCACAAGTCTTAAAGGGGAACTCCGGCCTCCCCTTCAGTCTTCCACAGTTGTAGCGGCTCCTCTCCTGGACTGAAATGGCTTCCTCTGACTTCACTGCACACTGTGAGCTTCTCACCATGTGCAATAGGTCTCTGTGGTTCTCTATGAAATTCAGGCAGATCATGGCTGGTGGGAGGGGCCGGCAGAGCTTCCTAAAAACATCTCAGCACCGATGCCTCAAGAACCCTGAAGTCCTGACCCAAGCAGTGGGAGGAGTTATGCAAATATCAAAATGCCTTGATGGGTGGGTGTCAGCCTGGAGGGGGCGGGCATTCTTAGGTAGGCTGGATTTGCATGCAGACCGCCCACATGTGATGCTTGAGCCTCCATGATTGACAGAACTGAAATTCAATTAATGAAGGGGGGCGGGGCCAAGGACAGTCAGGCTGGGGAGGAAAGCGCTAGATGATGCTGCAGTCAGGAAAGGAGGCGGGGCTAGGGACATTCAGATTGGGGAGGAAAGCGCTAGATGATGCTGCGGCCAAGAAATGAGGCGGGGCCAGGGACAGTCAGGCTGGGGAGAAAAGCGCTAGATGACGCTGCGGCCAAGAAATGAGGCGGGGCCAGGGACATTCAGATTGGGGAGGAAAGCGTTAGATGATGTTGCAGCCAGGAAATGAGGCGGGGCCAGGGACAGTCAGGCTGGGGAGGAAAGCGCTAGATGATGCTGCAGCCAGGAAATGAGGCGGGGCCAGGGACAGTCATGCTGGGGAGGAAAGCGCTAGATGATGCTGCAGCCAGGAAATGAGGCGGGGCCAGGGACATTCAGATTGGGGAGGAAAGTGCTAGATGATGCTGCAGCCAGGAAATAAGGCGGGGCTAGGGTTGCCACCTCATCCCTTTAAAACCAAACACAAAAATAATTACACAGGTTCTGTGGCTGATTAAGGTGGTAATTAAACTCAGTTGTCCGTTTTAAATCAGCCTCAGAACCTGTGTAATTCATATGTGTTCGGGTTTAAAGGGATTAGGTGGCAACCCTAGGTGGGGCCAGGGACAGTCAGGCTGGGGAGAAAAGCGCTAGATGACGCTGCAGCCAGGAAATGAGGCAGGGCCAGGGACATTCAGATTGGGGAGGAAAGCGCTAGATGACGCTGCAGCCAGGAAAGGAGGCAGGGCTAGGGACAGTCAGGCTGGGAAGGAAAGGGATAGATGATGCTGCAGCCAGGAAATAAGGCGGGGCCAGGGACAGTCAGGCTGTGGAGGAAAGCGCTAGATGATGCTGCAGCCAGGAAATGAGGCGGGGCCAGGGACAGTCAGGCTGTGGAGGAAAGCGCTAGATGATGCTGCAGCCAGGAAATGAGGCGGGGCCAGGGACAGTCAGGCTGGGGAGGAAAGCGCTAGATGATGCTGCAGCCAGGAAAGGAGGCGGGGCCAGGGACAGTCAGGCTGGGGAGGAAAGCGCTAGATGACGCTGCAGCCAGGAAAGGAGGCGGGGCCAGGGACAGTCAGGCTGGGGAGAAAAGCGCTAGATGACGCTGCAGCCAGGAAATGAGGTGGGGCCAGGGACATTCAGATTGGGGAGGAAAGCGCTAGATGATGCTGCAGCCAGGAAATGAGGCGGGGCCAGGGACAGTCAGGCTGGGGAGGAAAGAACTAGATGATGCTGCAGCCAGGAAATGAGGCGGGGCCAGGGACAGTCAGGCTGGGGAGGAAAGCGCTATATGATGCTGCAGCCAGGAAAGGAGGCGGGGCCAGGGACAGTTAGGCTGTGGAGGAAAGCGCTAGATGATGCTGCAGCCAGGAAATAAGGCGGGGCTAGGGTTGCCACCTCATCCCTTTAAAACCAAACACATATTAATTACACAGGTTCTGTGGCTGATTAAGGTGGTAATTAAACTCAGTTGTCCGCATTAAATCAGCCTCAGAACCTGTGTAATTCATATGTGTTTGGGTTTAAAGGGATTAGGTGGCAACCCTAGGCGGGGCCAGGGACAGTCAGGCTGGGGAGGAAAGCGCTAGATGATGCTGCAGCCAGGAAATGAGGCGGGGCCAGGGACATTCAGATTGGGGAGGAAAGCGCTAGATGATGCTGCAGCCAGGAGAGGAGGCGGGGCCAGGGACAGTCAGGCTGGGGAGGAAAGCGCTAGATGATGCTGCAGCCAGGAAATGGGGCGGGGCCAGGGACAGTCAGGCTGGGGAGGAAAGAACTAGATGATGCTGCAGCCAGGAAAGGAGGCGGGGCCAGGGACAGTCAGGCTGTGGAGGAAAGCGTTAGATGATGCTGCAGCCAGGAAAGGAGGCGGGGCCAGGGACAGTCAGGCTGGGGAGGAAAGCGGTAGATGATGCTGCAGCCAGGAAATAAGGCGGGGCTAGGGTTGCCACCTCATCCCTTGTCCAACTGAACACATATTAATTACACAGGTTCTGTGGCTGATTAAGGTGGTAATTAAACTCAGTTGTCCGCATTAAATCAGCCTCAGAACCTGTGTAATTCATATGTGTTCGGGTTTAAAGGGATGAGGTGGCAACCCTAGGCGGGGCCAGGGACAGTCAGGCTGAGGAGGAAAGCGCTATCAGGGATCTTCAAACTACGGCCCTCCAGCTGTTGTGGAACTGCACATCCCATGAGGCATTGTAAAACTCTGACATTCACAGACATGACACGGCATGATGGGAATTGTAGTTGCTGAACAACCGGAGGGCCGTAGTTTGAAGACCCCTGCGCTAGATGATGCTGCGGCCAGGAAATGGGGCGGGGCCTCTATCTGACTTTCTGCAGCTTCCAATGTAGATTGTGAGAAGCTCACAGTGTGCAGTGAAATCAGAGGAAACCATTTCAGTCCAGGAAAGGAGCCGGTACAACCGTACAAGACTGAAGGGGAGGTGAGAGGAAAGGGAAATACAGAACAGACGATCGGTTATTAGTTAATCCCATGAATCGATCGATGACTTTCATCCTACTCCTGTCCATTAAAATAAGAAGAAGTATATTTTGGGAAGTGTGGGCGGATCCCGCATCGGCCTGTTATGTGGCTTTTATTTTTGCCATTAAAAAAAAAAAAACGGCAGAACAAGAAGATCTTTTATGTGACAAACATTCATTTCTCCGGGCCGGGGTCCGGCGATGACAATGAGCGGCTTGTGTCCGTCCAGAGAAAAGGGGACGAGGACATTGAACAACCGCAAGAAGCGCATTGGAAACGCCCACCACTCCCCTACGCCGCGAATGAGCCGCATTCCAGACATCGCCCACCGGACAAAGGGGAATACAAGAGATTTCTCGGAGGTTCGCTATGTCCTGTGATGATAATATATATATAAAGGAAAAGAAGTAGTCACACCTTGAGCAGGGTCCCTGAGGAATACTAGAATGCAGTTTCTACATTTGGTTGCAAAAGTCTTGGCACCCTTAGGTTAAAGTAAAGAAAAAAACTCTCAGGCTGGGGTCACAGTGCCGCACGGAGCGGCTCACAGCAGGGGGTCCGGTGCGTCCCTCTTCACAGTTTCAGGTCCGACTTCGGTATGAATTTTTGGCTGAATTTGGACCTGAAACGGACCAGAAGACGCACAGGACTCCTGTGCCACTCGCTCCATTGACAGCTAGTCACAGTCTCCTGCAGTGGCAGTGCGTCCATAAGGGCGCGCAGGCGCCGCCCCCCTCTCTCCTGCCACCCCCTCTAGCACCAATAGATAGATTCATGCATTGCATGAATCTATCTATGGCCGCCGCTGCCACCCCTTGTTCAGGCGCCCGGCCCCTTTTCGGGCAACGGCGCCTGAATTACAGCTGCGGGGGGGTGTTTTTGAAGCACCTGATTAGAGCCAGAGGCTCTAATAGGCGTCAAAAAAGGTGACCTGCGAGCGCCATGCTGGGTGCTCACAGGTCACTCAGCTGTGTTAGAAAAGCGAATGAATATTCACTTTCCTAACACAAAACCGCCTCTCCGCCAATCAGGTGCTCGGATCTGTTACCCGTCACCTGGCTGAAACAAAAGGGGCTGTGATTGGAAGCCTATCAGGCGTCCAATCATAGGAGAGGACGGGCAGAGAGGACAGGAGAAGACATCGAGGAGCATCGAGAAGCTGTCCCACTGAGACAGGGTCAGTGCAGACGGCGGGCGGAGGGCACAGTGGCAGCATTTGATATTGCACAGTGGCTGCGTTTGATGGGCACAGTGGCGGCAATTGATAGGCACAGTGGCTGCGTTTGATGGCACAGTGGCTGCGTTTGATGGCACAGTGGCTGCGTTTGATGGCACAGTGGCGGCAATTGATGGGCACAGTGGCTGCGTTTGATGGGCACAGTGGTGGCAATTGATGGGCACAGTGGCTGCGTTTGATGGCACAGTGGCTGCGTTTGATGCCACAGTGGCGGCAATTGATGGGCGCAGTGGCTGCGTTTGATGGCACAGTGGCAGCGTTTGATGGCACAGTGGTGGCAATTGATGGGCACAGTGGCTGCGTTTGATGGCACAGTGGCTGCGTTTGATGGCACAGTGGCTGCATATGATGGGCATAGTGGCGGCAATTTATGGGCACAGTGGCTGCGTTTGATGGCACAGTGGCTGCAATTGATGGGCACAGTGGTGGCAATTGATGGGCACAGTGGCTGCGTTTGATGGCACAGTGGCTGCGTTTGATGGGCACAGTGGCCGCAATTGATGGGCACAGTGGCTGCGTTTGATGGCACAGTGGTGGCAATTGATGGGCACAGTGGCTGCGTTTGATGGCACAGTGGCTGCGTTTGATGGCACAGTGGCTGCATATGATGGGCACAGTGGCGGCAATTTATGGGCACAGTGGCTGCGTTTGATGGCACAGTGGCTGCGTTTGATGGGCACAGTGGCGGCAATTTATGGGCACAGTGGCTGCGTTTGATGGCACAGTGGCTGCGTTTGATGGGCACAGTGGTGGCAATTGATGGGCACAGTGGCTGCAATTTTTGGAATCTTTTTTCAGAATATTTCAATTTGTTTGCGCCCCCCCAAAAATTTGAGCACCAGCCGCCACTGATCTCCTGGCATGCGAATTGGATGCAGTAAAACCCTCATCTAATTCGCAATAGTGTGAACCCGGCCTAAGTGTTAGTAAACTCTGTACTACCACTTGTACCTACAGGTAAGCCTATAATAAGGCCTATAATAAGGCTTACCTGTTGGTACTGTGAATATCTCCTAAACTTGCACCGTTTAGGAGATATTCAGAGTGCATGCAGCTGATGACATCATCGGTGCATGCTCTCTGAAGGTCCGGCTTACAGTACCGGACCTTTAGAGCCCATGCCGGCAAATGGTGGCTCATCGCGCCCCCAGCCATTCATGTAGCTGGAGGTGACAAAGGAAGACCGGTGGGAAGATGTCAGCCGTCTCAAATGACATTGCGGTGCGGGAGGGCTTTGTTCTAAGGTAAGTTTCTCATAATGTGCTAGTATGTGATGCCTCCAGAAGTCACCAAGTCTATTAGTAAATAGAGTCCACCTGTGTGCAATTTAATCCCAGTATAAATACAGCTGTTCTGTGAAGCCCTCAGAGGTTTGTTAGAGAACCTTAGTGAACAAACAGCATCATGAAGGCCAAGCAACACACCAGACAGGTCAGGGATAAAGTTGTGGAGAAGTATAAAGCAGGGTTATGTTATAAAAAATATCTCCCAAGCTTTGAACATCTCACGGAGCTCTGTTCAATCCATCAATGAGAAAATGGAAAGAGTATGGCACAACTGCAAACCTACCAAGACATGGCCGTCCACCTAAACTGACCGGCCGGGCAAGGAGAGCATTCATCAGAGAAGAGCCAAGAGGTCCATGGTAACTCTGGAGGAGCTGCAGAGATCCACAGCTCAGGGGGGAGAATCTGTCCACAGGACAACTATTAGTCGTGTTCTCCACAAATCTGCCCTTTATGGAAGAGTGACAAGAAGAAAGACATTGGAGAAAGAAAGTCATAAGAAGTCCTGTTTGTAGTTTGTGAGAAGCCATGTGGAGGACACAGCAAACATGTGGAAGAAGGTGATCTGGTCAGAGGAGACCAAAATTCAACTTTTTGGCCTAAGGCTGGGTTCACACTGCTGCCGTTGCAGACATCGCATGTGATTCGCAGCGCACTGCTGTTCACATCACATGCGATGTCTGTGCTGTGCGATATTAGCCATACAGATAGTATGGCTGATATCGCACCGCATTCGGTCCAAACTCGCACAGGACCCTTTTTTTTGTTCGGACCAAAATCGGATCGCATGGGTGTTCACACCTATGCGATCCGAAAATGTCCGAATTGTCAGTTCGCATTGCGATATGCGGGCTGAACTGGGGGTGTCATTAACATTGTATGACACTCCCCAGCAGTTCGCATATGGCAGTGTGAACTGCCGTGCGAGTTGGTGCGGTGCGGGAACCCGCAGTAAATTCGCTGCGTTCCCGCACCGCAGCAGTGTGAACCCAGCCTCAAAGTAAAACGCTATGTGTGGGGAAAACTAACACTGCACATCACCCTGAACACACCATCCCCACCGTGAAACATGGTGGTGTCAGCTTCATGTGGTGGGGATGCTTTTCTTCAGCAGGGACAGGGAAGCTGGTCAGAGTTGATGGGAAGATGAATGGAGACAAATACAGGACAATCTTAGAAGAAAACCTCAAAAGACTTGAGACTGGGGCGGAGGTTCACCTTCCAGCAGGACAACGACCCGAAACATCCATCCAGAGCTACAATGGAATGGTTTAGATCAAAGCATATTCATGTGTTAGAATGGCCCAGTCACAGTCCAGACCTAAATCACATTGAGAATCTGTGGCAAGACTTGAAAATTTCTGTTCACAGACGCTCTCCATCCAATCTGACAGAGCTTGAGATATTTTACAAAGAAGAAGAATGGGCAGAAATGTCCTCTCTAGATGTGCAAAGCTGGTAGAGACATCCCCAAAAAGACTTGTAGAGAAAGGGGGTTCTACAAAGTATTGACTCCGGGGGGCGCCATACAAATGCCCCTCCCCCACACTTTTCACATATTTATTTGTATCATTTATCATTTTCCTTCCACTTCACAATTATGTGCCACTTTGTGTTGGTCTATCACATAAAATCCCAATAAAATACATTTACGTTTTTGGTTGTAACATGACAAAATGTGGGGTATTTCAAGGGGTGTGAATACTTTTTCCAGGCACTGTAAATAACTGGCTGGTTACATGGTACATTTGCTGATGAGACAAATACAACATTATATAAAGTGAACACACGCTCGCCTGGTGGCCGTGCCGCATCACTGCAGGAGTAAGCAGACACAGGGCTCTGTTTTTGTTGGAATCGGGTTTTTCAATAAGTTTCCATTGCTGGTGAACAGACCTGGGATCCGGGGATTTCATCTTCTACACCTGCAGTTATAGTTCAGAATGAGTATAACAGATGCGCTCAGTTGTTGCTTCGATCGATTAATCCCTCGTGATTTTACTTGTGCGATCGCACTACAAAAAAAAAAAAAAAAATCCTTCCATGTACTGGAGCTCCAGCCATAAAGTGCAACTTTGGACAACTTTGACACGATTTGATGGCGCTTTTCACAAGCAGCTGTTTTGGTTTTTCCGATTCCCCTCCCCCGTAACACCGTTTTATCACCTGTTGATCCTGCCAGTAGATCTGTTATTTTGCCACTTCCTGAAACAGGGTGACAACGCTGTTTGTTCAGCAGTGAAATTGCAAGGCAGCGTTGTCACCCTCCGGACAGGGGAGTCTTTAGGGCTGAACTCCAGGCTAAAACAAAAATATTGTCTAAATCCATTCATCATGTGACTTCTTCCTGAATCTCGGTGATCTTTGTGTATTTCTTCCAGATCTGTGCAGTAATCCGGTGTGAGACTTCCTGTAATAAAGACCGCCCACTGCTGATCTCTCTCCTTGTGCAGGGGGACTGGTCTTGTCTCCTCCCCCTCCTGCAGCTTTCAGCAGGCAGCCTATAGTGGGTGGAGTCTGCTGGGCCCCTCCCACAGCTGGCTTTCTCTCCTTGTGCAGGGTGACTGGTCTTGTCTCCACCCCCTCCTGCAGTTTTCTGCAAGCAGCCTGTAGTGGGTGGAGTCTGCTGGGCCCCTCCCACAGCTCTGCTCTCTTTCCTTGTGCAGGGTGACTGTTTTGGTCTCCGCCCCCTCCTGCAGTTTTTTGTCTATAGTGGGTGGGGCCTGCTAGGCCCCTCCTACAGCTCTGCTCTCTCTCTCCTTGTGCAGGATGACTGGTCTTGTCTCCGCCCCCTCCTGTAGATTTCTGTCTATAGTGGGAGGGGCCTGCTCTGCCCCTCCCACAGCTCTGCCCTCTTTCTCCTTGTGCAGGATGACTGGTCTTGTCTCCGCCCCCTCCTGTAGATTTCTGTCTATAGTGGGTGGGGCCTGCTAGGCCCCTCCTACAGCTCTGCTCTCTCTCTTTGTGCAGGATGACTGGTCTTTCTAGGTTCCTGCAGGCAGCCTGTAGTGGGTGGGGCTTGCTGAGCCCCTCCCACACCTTTTGCTCTCTGCGCAGGCTATGCATTAGGCCTAGGTAAGTTTATATATCTGGGTTTGCACAGGCAGGGGGGGGGGGGTGTTGAGCTCCGTGAGCACCCCGATACATGCATGCTCCAGGTCAGTGGTTGGCAACTGGTGAACCATGGGCTCCCTTCTAGTGGGCTGCTTACACTCCACCCTCCAACATGCCTGCTATATGTCCCCCAACCACCAACACACCATGTATGAGAACCCGCCCAACCACACCCAGGTGCTAGAAAGCAAATGACAGACTACGCATGCGCAGTGCACCCTCCCTGACAACTATGAGCGTGCCAGACCAGGCAGTGCGGTACGTCCTTTCTACGACATGCATTGGCAGCAGGAGAGGGGGGGGCGCAGGTCTGCACTTCACCCCTGGAGTGTTGGATGACCCTGTCCTGGTACTGTCTGCATTGCAAGGCACATGCTGAGAGGAGGGGGGTGCAGAGTGATAGGGAGATGATCTCAGCAGTCTTCTGCTTCTCCTTTCACTGTCCAATCACAGGTTGGGGGAAGGGCAAGACCTGTAAGCGTTTGCATTGCAAGGAACATGCTGATAGGAGGAGAGTGCAGGGTGAGATGATCTCATCAGTCTTCTGCTTCTCCTTTGACTGTCCAATCACAAGCTGGGGGGGGGGGGGGGAACGGACGGACGGACAAGACCTGTAAGTGCCGGCATTTGCTGCATTGCAAGGAACATGCTGAGAGGAGGGGGGTGCAGAGTGAAAGGGAGATGGGCTCACCAGTGTTCTGCTTCTCCTTTTACTGTCCAATCACAGGCTGAGGGAGGGACAAGACCTGCATGCGTCCCTGAACTGCAGCAGAGAAAAATCAGGTCTCCTGCCGTGCCAGACATTTATCTGCGTATTTTAGATGTTTCAGCTTTAAAAGCTTTTTATTCTGTTCTCAAGAAATAAAAAAAAAATAAAATCACATTTTAAAGTGAACTAAAAAAAAAAAAAAACTCAGCTACCTGCAGGCGGTTACCTCTCTTTCACCCCCTCTGTATATAAAGCCGCCTGGCGGGGTAGGGGGAGGGAAAGGGGGGCCATCGGCCCCTGAGCACCCCAGGAAACCGTAACCATCTGCTTCTCATCAGCGCCTCGTAACCCCCCCCCTTTTTTTTTTTAGGCGCGGAACGGGTTACGGTTCCTGTCCCTCCACCCGCTAAGTGGAAGGCGCACGACCTCGACTTGTAAATACTTAAGACGAGTAAATAATGTGCCTGAGCAGGGTGGAGCCCCCAGCTCAATGAAAGCCACGTCCAACATCTGGATAATAAATCGCTAACCACAAATAATGCAGCAGGATACCAACATCATCAATATTTCACTCCGGAGAACCACGGGGCGGCGCGCAGGGAAGAACAACCTGGTGGAAATTCTGCGCATTTCTGGCTGCAGGAAATGCAATTTTCAATGTTGCTTTGATCTGAATAATTGGTGCATGGAAACCATAAAGCCGAAGTTTAATCTGCTTATATTTTCCTTCCCCCTCATCAGTTGCAAGAAATTTAAGCAAAACCTTAATAATGTCAGGTGATATCATCACTGATTCTCTGTGCTTCTCTATGCAAAGCAAGCAGGTCATGGCTGGTGGGAGGGGCCAGCAGGGCGCTGTACATAGCCGCAGTACTCCTCTTAAGAGCCTTCAGCCCCGATGCAAGTAGTGGGCTGGCTCTTGGGAGGAGTTATGCAAATATCAATATGCCTTGATGAGTGCAGTGGCGTCACTAGGGTTGGTGTCACCCGGTGCAGTAAAACATGGTGTCACCCCTGACACCCCCCCCTCCCCCCCAGTAGGGCACTTAGCAGGCTAGCGCATCGGAGAGGCTCTCCCCCTATTACTGTCCTCAGGTCCCTCCCAGTGCCCCATTACTGTCCTAAGTCCCCCCATTAATGTCTCCAACCCCCCCTATTACTGTCCTCAGTCCCCCCCATTAATGTCTCCAACCCCCCCTATTACTGTCCTCAGTCCCGCCCATTAATGTTGCCAACCTCCCCCATTAATGTAATCAATAACCCCATTACTGTCCTTAGCCCCCCCCCAGCACCCCATTACTGACTTCAGCTCCCCCCCCCTTACAGAGCCCCATTACTGTCCTAAGAGCCCCCCCATTAATGTCTCCAATCCCCCCCCCCATTACTGTCCTCAGTCCCCCCCATTAATGTTGTCAACCTCCCCCATTAATGTCCTCAATAACCCATTCCTGTCCTTAGCCCCCCCCCCAGCACCCCATTACTGACTTCAGCTTCCCCCCCTTCAGCTTCAGCTTACAGAGCCCCATTACTGTCCTAAGAGCCCCTCCCCAGCGCCCCATTATTGTTCTCAGCTCTCCTCCACCCCCCACAGTGCCCCATTACTGTCCTCAGCCCCCCCTCACAGTGCCCCATTACTGTCATCAGATTCCCTCCCCCAGCGCCCCATTACTGACTTCAGCTTCCCCCCCTTCAGCTTACAGAGCCCCATTACTGTCCTAAGAGCCACCCCCCCAGCGCCCCATTATTGTCCTCAGCCCCCCCCCTCACAGTGCCCCATTACTGTTCTCAGCTCCCCCCCAGCACCCCATTACTGTTCTCAGCTCCCCCCCAGCACCCCCCTATTACTGTTCTCAGCTCCCCCCAGCACCCCATTACTGTCCTCAGGTTCCCCCCAGTGCCCCAATTATTATCCTCAGATCCCCCCCTCACAGCACCCCATTACTGTCCTCAGCCCCCTGCCTCCCCAGCGCCCCATTACTGTCTTCAGCTTCCCCCCCTTACAGAGCCCCATTACTGTCCTACGGACCCCCCCAGCGCCCCATTATTGTCCTCAGCTCCCCTCCACCCCCCACAGTGCCCCATTACTGTCCTCAGCCCCCCCCTTACAGTGCCCCATTACTGTCCTCAGATTCCCTCCCCCAGCACCCCGATACTGTTCTCAGCTCCCCCCCAGCGCCCCATTACTGTTCTTAGCCCCCTGCCTACCCAGTGCCCCATTACTGTCTTCGGCCCCCCATCACAGCACCCTATTACTATCTTCAGCCCCCCATCACAGCACCCAATTACTGTCTTCAGCCCCCGATCACAGTGCCCCATTGCTGTCCTCAGGTTCCCTCCAGCGCCCCATTACTGTCCTCAGCTCCCTCCCTCACAGCGCCCCATTACTGTTCTCAGCACCCTGCCTCCCCAGTACCCCATTACTGTCTTCAACCCCTCATCACAGCACCCCATTACTGTCCTGAGCCCCCTCCCCCCAGCCACTCATTACTGTCCTCAGATTCCGCCCTCCACATCGCCCCCTCATCACTCCTCCTCCTGTCTTACCTTACATAGACAGTAGACACAGCGGGTCTGGACAGAGGGCGGGAGCTGCAAGCTGGTGATTGGTTGCTAGAACCACCCTGCATCCAAACAACCAATCACCAGCTGTTAACTCAGGCAGCCCCGCCCTCTATCCTGAGCTGTCCTGCCTCCTGCAGATGGCTCTTGCCGAAGAGAATGGCGGGGGTGCCGTGGCTTGGGTGTCACTCCTCTGGCGGGTGTCACCCAGGTGCGGTCTGCACCCTCTGCACCCCCCACACCCTCATAGCGACGCCACTGGATGGGTGGATGTCATTCTGTGGATGTCATTCTGTAGGAGTGGGCGTTCCTAAACAGGCAGTATTTGTATGAAGACCACCCTAGGAAACACCTACATATGATTCTGAGCCTCCATGATTGGGAGGAGTTATGCAAATATTAAAATGCTTTGATGGGCGGATGTCAGTTTGGAGGAGTGGGCGTTCCTAAGCAGGCTGCCCTAGGTAACGCCTACAAGTGATGTGGGGGCTCCATGAACTGGAATCCAAAGAATGCAAGGGGGCAGGGCCAGGGACAGTCAGGCTGGGGAGGAAAGCGCAAGATAGTGCCGGACGTCCTCCGCCCAGGAAATGAGGCGGGCTCTATCTGACTTGGTGCAGCTTCTAATGCATGTTGTGAGAAGCTCACAGTGTGCAGTGTAATCAGAGTAAGCCATTTCAGCACAGGAGAGGGGTCGGTATAACTGTGCAAGACTGTAGGGAAGGCCAGAGGTCAGCTTTGATGGTGCCGGAAATGTGGTGACTCCTGAAAAACGGTTCAACCTCCCAGTGCCACAAAGACGCAATCGCCTGCGCAGGCTCAATCCTTCTGTATTATGCTCTTCAGACTCCAGATTCCTGAGTCTTTATTACTGATTTACTTTCCACTCCAAATAAACAAGAAGGAAAATAACCTGAATTGCCGGAAGACAATATCACATGTTTGTTTGACATGTCTCCGACCTGCAGAGTGCTGGGGCCACCTTTTGTTTTTTAAAAAAAAAAATCGGGACGGCAGATAAGAGTCTATTTACGGAAACTCCTACGGATTATTAGTGTTCAAAACAGCAGGAGATGTATGTGTCCGTACTTCCAGGAAAGGTTCAAAAGAGGACAAGTCATTAAAGGACAACTATTAGCGAAATATCACTTTAATAAGAATGATACAATGTATGGCAAAAGGTATGAGGATTTTTGGTGATAATGGTCAATGGACAAAGGGCTGATTGTGAGCCAGGTCTTCTCATTCAACGTCAGTACCTGAATTCAACCCTACTGAACACCTTTGAGATTAAATAGATCACCCATGGTGAGCCGGGTCTTCTCACCCAACATCAGTACCTGACCTCAATCCTACTGAACACCTTTGGGGTGAAAAGGAACGTTGATGGTGAGCCAGGTCTTCTTATCCAACATCAGTACCTGACCTCAATCCTACTGAACACCTTTGGGGTGAAAAGGAACATTGATGGTGAGCCAGGTCTTCTTATCCAACATCAGTACCTGACCTCAATCCTACTGAACACCTTTGGGGTGAAAAGGAACGTTGATGGTGAGCCAGGTCTTCTTATCCAACATCAGTACCTGACCTCAATCCTACTGAACACCTTGGGGTGAAAAGGAACGTTGATGGTGAGCCAGATCTTCTTATTCAACATCAGTACCTGACCTCAACCCTACTGAACACCTTTAGGTCTTCTCATCTGATATCAGTACCTAAATTCAACCCAATTGAACACTCTGGGATGAAATGGAAAGCTGATGGTGAGCCAGGTCTTCTCACCCGACATAAGTATTTGACTATTTATTTGAACACCTTATTGTTTATTTGAACACCTTTGGGATGAAATGGAACACAGATGGTGAACCATGTCTTCTCATCCAATATCAGTACCTGACCTCAACCCTACTGAACACCTCTGGGATGAAATGGAAAGCTGATGGTGAGCCAGGTCTTCTCACCCAACATAAGTATTTGTCCTCAACCCTACTGAACACCTTTGGGATGAAATGGAACACTGATGGTGAACTATGTCTTCTCATCCAATATCAGTACCTGACCTCAACCCTAATGAACACCTTTGGAATGAAACGAAACGTCGATGGTTAGCCAGGTCTTCTCATCCAACATTGATGGTGAACTATGTCTTCTCATCCAATATCAGTACCTGACCTCAACCCTACTGAACACCTTTGGAATGAAACGAAACGTCGATGGTTAGCCAGGTCTTCTCATCCAACATTGGTACCTGACCTCAATCCTACTTAACACCTTTGAGGTGAAAAGGAACGTTGGAGAGCCAGGTCTTCTTATCCAACATCAGTACCTGACCATAACCCTACTGAACACCTTCTGAATGAAACAAAATGTTGATGGTGATCCAGGTTCATTTATTCAACATTAGTACCCAACCTCAAGCCCACTGAACACTTTTAGGATGAAACAAAATGCCAATGATGAGCTAGGTCTTCTCATTTAATATCAGTACCTGACTTCGACCCTACTGAACAGCTTTGAGATGAAATGGAACACTATTGGTGATCCAGATCTTCTCATCCGATGTCACCTGAACTCAACGCTACTGAACACCTTCAGGATGAATTTGAGCTAGGTCTTCTCATCCAACATTAGTACCTGACCTTACAAATACTCTTTTGGCAAAGAGGTACAAATTTCCACAGACACACTCCAAGATTTGTTAAAGGCTTCCTAAAAGAGTGTTAAAGCCACAAAGTGAGGCCAAGTCCATATTAATGACTATGGTTTTTGAATAGGATGTCCAACAAGCTCAGATAGGTGTGATGGTCATTATGGCCAAAACCTCTGGTGTTATTTTACATTTGCTCCATGCTTGGCATTTTGTCTGAAGGAAAGTCCTCCTCAAACACCACCGTCTTGCTGCTAGGCACATACCCCATGGAGACCCAAAATTCTGGAGGTAGATTTGGTGGACTAACCTCCTTTTGGAGGTTACAAGAAACAACTGAGCCATGCTAACAAACCATCTCTGGTTTTGTTCTGGCATCTGGTTACTTGAGCTTTGCTATGACACTCACCAAGCAAGTCTCACCTGAAAGGGTCGGCCTTTAGGCATAATGAGTTCTGCTTGAACAGTGATCGTTTCCAACAATAAGAACCACATGGCCAGCACCTTGGTATTGCCCACGTGAACCCAGGAAACTGAGGAATGGCAATATTTTCACATACTGTTGCTGGATATACACGTCATGATTTTAATCCTGTAGACCAGCTTGGACTGATAAAGTTACTAAAAGATCCCCTTTAATATAGCTTAGATGTCATTTTTGGGTACAGGATGTGGGTTACTTTCCATATTTATCTATAAGCAGTTGAAGCAGAACGGAGGAGGATACATGTTAATTTTCTCTTGAATCGTGTGTTTTCCTGTCCCTCCATCCAAGGCCAGGCTCTAATTATAGGACGTGGGCTGCAGCCAGAGATAAGGATGTTACCTTGTGTTGTTTCCTAAACAGAGGACTAGGACGGGGCCTGGAGGTAGAGCTGATGGAGCGGGCCAGGACACTATATAGAGGAGGCCATGTGACTGCTTTGGAGCCCAGCTGTCCCAAAATAGGGAAAATCCATTACTACCATCCCATTTCTTCAGATTCATCTTCAGGATGCCTTAACAGATCTGACCGTTCGAACAATCATGGAAATCAGGAATCCAAAAAAATGTAATTAATTAATAATTCTACTCTCTGATAGGAGAAATAATGCATATAGTCAGAAGAACCTTCATTAAAGTGTCACCACTGGGGCCCATTGAGCTCCATAGCAAAACCATAAGGCCCCAGGAGCCCCATAGCAAAACCATAAAGCCCCATGAGCCTCATAGCAAAACCATAACGCCCCAGGAGTCCTATAGCAAATCCATAAAGCCTCAGGAGTTCAATAGCAAATCCATGAGTCCCCAGGAGTACCAAAGGAAAACCATAAGGCCCCTGGAACCCTATAGCAAAACAATAAAGCCGCAGGAGCTCCATAGCAAAACCATAAAGCCCCAGGAGCCCTATAGCAAAACCATAAGGCCCCAGGAGCCCTAAAGCAAAATCATAAGGCCCCAGGAGCCCAATAGCAAATCCATAAGGCCCCAGGAGCTCCATAGCAAAACCATAAGGCCCCATAGCAAAACCATAAGGTTCCAGGAGTCCAAAGGAAAACCATAAGGCCCCTGGAACCCTATTGCAAAACAATAAAGCCCCAGGAGCTCCATAGCAAAACCATAAAGCCCCAGGAGCCCTATAGCAAAACCATAAGGCCCCAGGAGCCCTAAAGCAAAATCATAAGGCCCCAGGAGCCCTAAAGCAAAATCATAAGGCCCCAGGAGCCCAATAGCAAATCCATAAGGCCCCAGGAGCTCCATAGCAAAACAATAAGGCCCCATAGCAAAACCATAAGGTTCCAGGAGCCCTATTGCAAATCCATAAAGCCCCAGGAGCCCCATAATAAAACCATAAGCCCCCAGGAAACCCACAGAAAAACTATAAAGCCCTAGGAGTCCCATAGCAAATCCATAAAGCCCCAGGAGTTCCAAAGCAAATCTATAAGTCCCCAGGAGCCCAAAGCAAAACCATAAGGCCCCCAGGAACCCCATAGCAAAACCATAAAGCCCCTGCAGCTCTATAGCAAATCCATAAGGCCCAGAAACCCCCATAGCAAAACCATAAGACCCCAGAAGCCCCATAGCAAAACCATAAAGCCCCATAGCAAAACCATAAGGCCCCCAGGAGCCCTAAAGCAAAACCATAAGACCCCAGGAGCCCCATAGCAAAACCATAAAGCCCCATAGCAAAACCATAGGACCCCAGGAGGCCCATAGCAAATCCATGACTCCCCAGGAGCCCCATAGCAAAACCATAAGGCCCCCAGGAGCCCTATAGCAAAACCATAAGACCCCAGGAGCCCCATAGCAAAACCATAAAGCCCCATAGCAAAACCATAGGACCCCAGGAGGCCCATAGCAAATCCATGACTCCCCAGGAGCCCCATAGCAAAACCATAAGGCCCCCAGGAGCCCTATAGCAAAACCATAAGACCCGAAGCCCCATAGCAAAACCATAAAGCCCCAGGAGCCCCATAGCAAAACCATAAGGACCCGGGAGCCCCTTGGAAAAACCATAAGGCCCCAAGAGCCCCATAGCAAAGGTCCCATGGAGCTTCATAGCAAAACCATAAGGATTCTGAATTGCAGCAGAACGTGTGACACATGTTTGGATGCCATTATCATTTAATGGCAGTTAGCACTTCAAATGTGGAGCAATTCTGCTGCAATTGTTGCACGACAGAATCACATGGAAATCTTGGCAAAATGCATGCTTAAAAAATTGCTATGATTCTCACCCCAAAAAGGAGCAAGAGCTTTTTTTGGGTGACAAATGCTCATAGGGCAGCCCATTGAAGTGAACGAGCTGTCCTATGTGTGTCACACATTCCCAAATCATAAGAGGGAACGCTTCTTCCCGCTTCATGAGATCTAAACGGGGTCCTGAAGTAGATGTAAACCCTAACTGTTTGCTAAGGAAAGATTTTACGAAGGATGGAGGAACCAGGGAAAAATAGGCAGATTAAATCTGAAAATCACTTCACTTGCAGTCCACTTCTATTCACACAAAGTTTTTAGAAGAATTCATCTGGCCCCATACATATAAGGGGGGGGGGGGTCAACCCTGAGGCACAGATTTTGGACAGTGGTGCAATTCCTTGCAGTTCGGAGCATTTGACATTCAGACAATCTGTGGGACTGGTGGTCCTCTGCCAAAACGTTTCACAAAGAGTCCTTTCTGCTACAGCAGATTCCAGAGACGGATTGGATGCTGAGTGGAGGGACCCCTCCGGGTCTGACATTGAGAGAGGTCACACCAACTGCACCCCGGGCCCTGGGGTGAGCAGATAATGCTCCGCGGGGTCATGGGAAACAGGCACCAGGAGGGGTTCATGGACCAAGGCTTGGTGTTTTATGGACAGCTGCCGAAAAAACATTACAGACTGCGTGAAAATTTTTATGCACGCATCACCATGACAACATTACACCGCCCATAAAGATCGCATTGTCTTATTTACAACAGCCATACTGTACTGGTACCAATCTACTATTATTATGACATAATGCATAACTGGCTTCCATGAAAAACGATATGGGGCCAACCTGGCATCACAGTTTTCGGGTCTAAACGTACACCATTACGAGGGGTTCCCACCATCCCTGTGCTGAGTTGCCAGATCTGGTGCCCATTATGAGGGGGCGGTTCTCATTATCCCTGCAATTTCCCAGGTCTGTACACCTGCTGTGCCCATCATGAGGGGTTCCCACCTTCCCTGTGCTGAGTTCCCGGGTCTGTACACCCGCTGTGCCCATTATGAAGGGTCCCCACAATTTTTGAGCTGAGTTCTGGAGTCTGGTGCCCCTTATAGGGGTTCTCAACAACCCTGTGCTTAGTTCCCAGGTCTGTACACCTGCTGTTCTCATTATGAGAGGTTTCCACCATCCCTGTGCTGAGTTCTCAGGTCTGTACACCCGCTGTGCCCATTATGAGGGGTTCCCACCATCCCTGTGCCGAGTTCCTAGGTCTGTACATCTGCTGTGCCCATTATGTGGAGTGCCCATTATGTGGGGTTCCCACCATCCCTGTGGTGATATCCAGGGTTTGTACACCCGCTGTGCCCATTATGAGGGGTTCCCACCATCCCTGTGCTGAGTTCCCGGATCTGTACACCTGCTGTGCCCATTATGAGGGGTTCCCACCATCCTTGTGCTGTGTTCCCAGGTCTGGTGCCCATTCTTGGAGGTTCTCACTATCCCTGCATGGATTTCCCAGGTCTACATCTGCTGTGCTCATTATGAGGGGTTCCCACCTTCCCTGTGCTGAGTTCCTGGATCTGTGCACCCGCTGTGCCCATTATGAAGGGTCCCCACAATTTTTAAAATGAGTTCTGGAGTCTGGTGCCCCTTATAGGAGTTCTCAACAACCCTGTGCTTAGTTCCCAGGTCTGTATACCCGCTGTTCTCATTATGAGGGGTTTCCACCATCCCTGTGCTGAGTTCCCGGGTCTGTACACCTGCTGTGCCCAATCACCAAGCTGAGTTCCCAGGTCTGTACACCTGCTGTGCCCATTATGAGGGGTTCCCACCATCCCTGTGCTGAGTTCCCGGGTCTGTACACCCGCTGTGCCCATTATGAGGGGTTCCCACCATCCCTGTGCTGAGTTCCCGGGTCTGTACACCTGCTGTGCCCATTATGAGGGGTTCCCACCATCCCTGTGCTGAGTTCCCGGGTCTGGTGCCCATTCTTGGGGGTTCTCACTATCCCTGCATGGATTTCCCAGGTCTGTACATCTGCTGTGCTCATTATGAGGGGCTCTCTCCATCCTTGCACCGAGCTACTATCTATCTATAAATCTATCTATAGTGTATCTGGTGTTCTTGCAGCCTCAGTATCCATATTTGCACCTTGCAGCGTTGAGCCTCCCGCGGGCCCCGAGCAGGGTGGAGGCCCCACAGCAGAGAAGTGAGGTTAATGAGAGTGCAGACAGGAGGTTAGGACTTCTATGTCTGCAGTCTCACAGCCTGGACACATCTGTAATAACAATTTAGCCGGCAGTGATCTTGGCCGCTTCCCCTCGCCTCTACCCGATTGGTCGGATTTAATCGGATTTAATTAGGACCCGTCTCGGTGTTCTCAGGCAATTAGAGGCAGACACAATATATCAGGCTCAGAGGGAACAGAGACAGAAAATCCAATTATGAGGGATCTGATCTGAATGCAGATATGTCACAGAGGTGGCGGAGCCTCACTGGTAGACTGGGGAAGGGTTAAAGCCTCTGCTTTATCTAGAGAGCAGCCAAAACCTGGCAGAGGCTTCAACCCTACCCCAGTCTACGATTTGGGGTGCTTAAATTCCCTTCACTTCCTGTCCTGGTAACCCAACAGGGAATGGAGACAAATCTCCCCGGCGGGGACACAGACCTGGCAGAGGCTCGAACCCTTCCCCAGTCTACTGTTTGGGGTGCCTACATTTCCTTCACTTCCTGTCCTGGTGACACGGCAGGGCATGGAGACAAATCTCCCCAGTGGGAACACAGACATGGCAGAGGCTCCAACCCTTCTTCAGTCTACTTAATGAAGAGCTTATATTTTCCTGGTTCCTGACTTTGTGACACAACAGGAAGTGAAGTTAGAGAGACCCTATCATCAGATCTCTGATGAGTGCCGCCATCTTTGATGTGACATCAGCAGCCATAGCAAACTCAGAGCTGTCCTTCAAGTGAGACTCTGTAGTGTTTCCCTTCTCTCCTTCCCCGGAAGCTACATAAATGTTATGTAAGGGGGTGACAGATGGGTAGAGGAGCTGGGCCAGCACAGGCAGTATTTAGACCCATGCAGAAAAAGGAAAGGGCTGACATACAAGAAAGGAGGGAATTGATTCTTCCTGGAGAAGTCACATTTTCTAGTAAGTTCACAGGCACATGGCAAGTCAATAAAAGAAGAATTTATGGAAAGGAATAAACTTCAAGGACGTATTTAAATACTTGCTTTGTCTGTGCTTTTACCTGCACGTTTTTAAAGCCGACCTATACTCACATTCAGCCAATCATACGGCGTTCATGGGGCAAAGTGTCATTGGTTGCTGTGTCAGCATCCTAGCAACCAATGATACACAGCTGCACAGTGCCATTGGTTGTTAGGATGCTGGTGGCTGGGCCTCAGAGTCATTGGTTGCTATGGCAGCAACCTAGCAACCAATGATACACAGCTGCACAGCGCCATTAGTTGTTAGGATGCTGGTGGCTGGGCCTCAGAGTCGTTGGTTGCTATGGCAGCAACCTAGCAACCAATGATAGACAGCTGAACAGCGTCATTGGTTGTTAGGATGCTGGTGGCTGGGCCTCAGAGTCGTTGGTTGCTATGGCAGCATCCTAGCAATTAATAAATCACAGCTGTACAGTGCCATTGGTTGTTAGGATGCTGGCGGCTGGGCCACAGAGTCATTGGTTGCTATGGCAGCAACCTAGCAACCAATGATACACAGCTGCACAGCGCCATTGGTTGTTAGGATGCTGGTGGCTGGGCCTCAGAGTCAATGGTTGCTGTGGGAGCAACCTAGCAACCAATGATACACAGCTGAACAGCGCCATTGGTTGTTAGGATGCTGGTGGCTGGACCCCAGAGTCATTGGTTGCTATGGCAGCAACCAGTGATACACAGCTGCACAGTGTCATTAGTTGTTAGGGTGCTGGTGGCTGGACCCCAGAGTCATTGGCTGCTGTGACAGTATCCTAGCAACCAATGAAATTCAGCATCACTGTGCCATTGGTTGTCAAGGTGCTGGCGGCTGGGCTTCCGAGTCATTGTTTTTTGTGCCAGCATCCTAGCAACCAATGAAGCACAGCTGAACAGCGCCATCGGTTGTTAGGATGCTAGCGGCTGGGTCACAATGTTATTGGTTGCTGTGCCAGCGTCCTAGCAACCAAAGGGGTAGGGGTGGCAGGAACGTCCTCCAAAAAAAAAAAAGCAGTTGACCTAGGCACGCTCCAGCACTGTTGTGGTAGTAGTATCTGGAGCGAAGGACGTGGCTGCGGCAGAGGCCTCAGGAATGCGATCTGAACTTTTTACGGCTGAGTTAATGAGATCTGTTTTTAGTAGTTGGAGCTGGATAGGTCACCCCATCTGCCGGCCCTGCCAGGGAATGCGGGGAGAGGAATGTTCAGCATCCCGGGCCAAGCCAGGGGCTGAGAACAGAAATCCTGACTCCCAGCAATTCATCTTCTGCGGGGAACATAAATCTCCCGAGCTCAGCATACCCGGGCGCCAATCATACCCCACAGAGTGCCAGGCCGCAGGCCTCCCTTGGCCAGAGCAGTCCTATGCACCATCGCCGCATCAAACCTCAACCAACATGGACCACCATCCCTACCGAATCTATACCAAATCCACCAGATGATTCCCAAAAGAGGGAACGCCCAGTGTGCATTCCAATGCTGGATTCGTTGTACCTGGGGCCCCGGGCAGGGTGCAATCCATGGGCCCCCCACTAGGTACAGGGGATCACGGGTAACGTTGGTGCCTGTGATTTGCGCTTCTGACTATGATTGATTGATTGACTGATTGATTGTCTAAGGCAGTGGTCCCCAAACTGCGGTCCAGGGGCCAGATGTGGCCCTTTGCTTGCCTTTATCTGGCCCTTGGGGCTCTATTCCACTCCCTACCTGTGTTCATTCCCCCTACTGGCACCATCAATGGGGCACTATCCCTCCCATTGAAACCAATGATGGGGCACTGAGGCTGGGGCATTTTCTACTCCCAATGGCCGCAGTCCGGCCCCCCTAAAGCCTGAAGGATAGTAAACTGGCCCCTTGCTCGGAAAGTTTGGAGACCCCCTGGTCTAAGGCTACCCGCTGAGGTGCGGTGCGGTAAAGTATGCGCGTTTCTTGCGCACGTTAATGTGCGCTGCGTTAGGCAACTTATTTGGGCTGAACATAAAATATTCTAAATATATAAACTCGCGCTAATGGTGTGGCAAATGAGAATATATAAGGATAAAAAGTGCAGCTGCTGTACACAAAGTGCTGTTCACTTGACAAACGAAATAAGATATAAACTACAGCGCTAGCAAAAAGACATCAATGAATATAGTGAAAAACAATAAAAAAGTGAATGCCCATATAAAGTGACCGATGTGCTCCAATCCAAAAAAAAGTGCAAAGTGCTCCAGAGTTTTCAAAGGTGTGCAAAACACCCCCCTCCTGTGTCCCCACTCACCGGATGGAATGGACCCCCAGCTTTTTTAGTCTAGGGGTCACTTCAGGCTTATAATAACCTCGCTGTGCCTCGCCGTCACGCACCCGATGCCCGGATGCATAACGTCGACAAGGTCGGCCCTCGGGGCACCGGCGCCTGTGTATCTCCATCCGCGGCCATATGGAGAGGGGTTTTGGCGCCAAACGTCAGCCGGCTTACGCTCGGGTGTTGGCGTCCTTCCTTTTTTCATTGGCCTGTGTGACGTTGGTGGCACACCATTGGTAAGAGCGTCTTGCGTCTCTGTCTGTCACTTTATGAACAACTGCACCAGGGGCGGACTGACAACTCATAGGGACCCCCGGGCAATAGGAGATTATGGGGCCCCTGGGCAATAGGAGAAGATTATGGGGCCCCCGGGTAATGGGAGATTATGGGGCCCCCGGGCAATAGGAGATTATGGGGCCCCCGGGCAATAGGAGAAGATTATGGGGCCCCCGGGCAATGGGAGATTATGGGGCCCCCAGGCAATAGGAGATTATGGGGCCCCCAGGCAAAAGGAGATTACCAAAAGGAGATTACCAATGATGGGGCACTGAGGCTGGGGCATTTTCTACTCCCAATGGCCGCAGTCCGGCCCCCCTAAAGCCTGAAGGATAGTAAACTGGCCCCTTACTCTGAAAGTTTGGAGGCCCCCGGTCTAAGGCTACCCGCTGAGGAATAGGAGATTTTGGGGCCCCCAGGCAATAGGAGATTTTGGGGCCCCCAGGCAATAGGAGATTATGGGGCCCCCAGGCAATAGGAGATTATGGGGCCCCCAGGCAAAAGGAGATTATGGGGCCCCCAGGCAATAGGAGATTATGGGGCCCCCAGGCAATAGGAGATTTTGGGGCCCCCAGGCAATAGGAGATTATGGGGCCCCCGGGCAATAGGAGATTATGGGGCCCCCGGGCAATAGGAGATTAATGGGGCCCCCGGGCAATAGGAGAAGATTATGGGGCCCCCGGGCAATGGGAGATTATGGGGCCCCTAGGCAATAGGAGATTATGGGGGCCCCAGGCAATAGATTATGGGGCCACACAGTATACACACACACACATACAGTATACACACACAGACACACAATATACACACACAGAATACACACATACACACACTGAAAAGGTACTGGAGAGGCGGGGCAGCTATAATCTTGGGAGTTTAAAAAAACACAGATTTTTACATACTGTCCCTGGTTTTATTGAGGCCGACAACCCTGATGGGGCCCCTTAGTGGCATGGGGCCCTTGGGCAGTGCCCGAGTGCCCGAATGGTCAGTCCGACCCTGAACGGCACACGAGCCACACTCTACAGACTATAGGTAACTTCTTTGGCAGTCCCCTTTATTTTGTGTTTTACATGGTGTTCAGTCTTTGGATCACTCGTGCCGCATTCTTTTATTTTTTAGCTTTTTTTCATTTGTACACCTTACATCACATCAGTCAAACCCATTACTTGTGTTACAAACACACCATTCACCTTGTCACCCCCTACCCCTCACTGACTGCTTCATTTGATCATACACAGCTCCTCCTTTATCAGACATCCAAAATAACCTTTAATACCAATTAGCATACTTGACATTTACTTTTATACTTTTATCTTTTTTTAGATGTTTGGGACGATCAACCCCACATCTCCATGGATTGTCCAGTGGAAACTGGTTACCTAGTCACACTTTTCAGCACATTCACTCACCTGTTCCCTGATGCCTAGCCTGCCTGTGTGCCGCCTCAGCACCCATGCTGTACTACCTGGACCCGCTTTCGGTGACTGTTGCCACAATCGAGCTTTATATTTAGCCAGTAAGTATGGGTGGATGTTACATCATTTCCCCTCTACAATTTTGCATTCCCGTTCTCAGTTTGACTTAGTATTGATACCTTATATTTCTTTTTTTTTTTTAGACACCCTGGCAGCATCTACTCCTGATGAGTGGTAATCAACCATGAAACGCGTCGAGCTATGGATGCTATACCAATGCATTTTCTACTTAGAGCAACATTATTATTTTACTATACAGGATTTATATAGCGCCAACAGTTTGCGCAGCGCTTTACAACATGAGGGCAGACAGTACATTTACAATACAATTTGGTACAAGAGGAATCAGAGGGCCCTGCTCGTTACATCTAGATATGTATCATTTTATGTTTGACCAATGCCTATCAGACATCTCCTGTTATCATGTTCCCTCTAATCCAGTGGTTCTCAACTCCAGTCCTCGGGACCCACAAACAGGCCAGATTTTAAGTATTGCCTTGGGGAGATGCAGACTAGAATACTGCAATCACTGAGCAGCAAGTGATATCACCTGTGATGTATTTCAGTTATCTTGCAAACCTGGCCTGTTGGTGGGTCCTGAGGCCTGGAGTTGAGAACCACTGCTCTAATCCATGATTTTAGAAATTGATCTGTGAGCTACCAATAATACTATGCCTTTGCATTAGAGCTGCAAAATTAATCGTTAAAAAAATCGTGATCTCGATTCAACCCCCACCCCCGACGATTGCAGAGCTGGCCGATTCTTTCATATAAGACATTTTGCAGGCGCTATAGCGTTAAAAATAGCGCCTGCAAACCGCCCTAAAACGACTGCTACATTCATTCCAGAGAGCGGTGCGTTGGCAGGGCGTCAGGAAAAGTCCTGCCAGCAGCTTCTTTGGAGCGGTGAACTCACCGCTCCTCTACCGCTGCTCCCCGTTAAAATCAATGGGGCAGCGCTGCGATACCACCGTCAAAACGCCGCTCCGGTGGCGTTTTGCGGGCAGATTTAACCCCTTTTCACCCACTAGCGGGGGTTAAAACCGCTGCGCTAGCGTCCGAATAGCGCAGCTGAAACTACGGTAAAGCGGTGCTAAAGATAGCGCCGCTTTACCGCTGACGCCCGGGCGCAGGCAGTGTGAAAGGGGGTCTAACAAGTGGAGAGACTTATCTGCTCACTCAGCTGTCAAAAGAAAACATCCGGGCAGTCTGCCAAGTTTTTAACATGAAACATTGTAACTAACTCTTCCTTCCTAGATCAAAGGGATAAACTTCTGTGTGTAAAGAAAAAATCCAGGCAGTCTGCCAAGTTTTTAACATGAAACATTGTAACTAACTCTTCCTTTATAGATCAAAGGGATAAACTTCTCTGTGTAAAAAAAAAAAATCTGGGCAGTCTGCCAAGTTTTTAACATGAAACATTGTAACTAATGCTGGCCATACACTATACAGAAAATCGGCCGAACCCCTTTTTGAAAAACGAACGTTCGACCGTGACCGCAAACGATTGTGCCACCATATAATGACCGATAATCTGTTCAGTGGACATGAATAAATAATTTTGTGTTCGTTTATATACATATACCTAGTGCAGGCAGTTCGGACGGGAAACACATTAACCTTGCAATTTATCGTACGTTCGGCAGAAATTTTCCAAACATGCCGTTCGTTTTTTTTCCACAAAAACGTCACAAACGATTATCGATTTGTACCCACTAACTTGCCGAAAAACGAACGAAGTGTCCATACGAACGATTTTTCGGCCGATTTTTCGTATAGTGTATGGCCAGCATAACTCTTCCTTCTTAGATCAAAGGGATAAACTTCTCTGTGTAAAAAAAAAATCCAGGCAGTCTGCCAAGTTTTTAACAAACTGTAAATGCAGAAAGTTTAACCACTTCAAGTCTAAATCTTTTTCTGACACTTGTTTCTTAAGTTAAAGTCAATATTTTTTGCTAGAAAATTACTTGAAACCCCCAAACATGATATATATATTAGCAGAGACCCTAGGGAATAAAATGTCAATTGCTGCAATATTTTATGTCACACTGTATTTGCTCAGCGGTCTTTCAAACGCAGTTTTTTGGGAAAAAATACACTTCAATGAATAATAATAATAAAAAAAAAAAAAAGAAACGAAACAGTAAAGTTAGCCCAATTTTTTTTTTGTTTTAATGTGAAAGATGATGTGAGAGAATCGTGATCGATCCTCTAAGCAAAAAAAATCGTGATTCTCACTTTGGCCAGAATGGTGCCGCTCTACTTTGCATTGATGTGTCTTTTTATGATGTATGGAATTGACATCATATTTATGTGTGTATCAGTTTTGACCTATTTATGGGTATATGTAATAAATTTGTTTACTAAATTATTTATATATATTTTGCATGTTTCATTTAAAGTCCCGAACCTTCTCTTGTGTCTTCAGGCTTATAATGGTGGCCAGGGATGGCATCCAATCATTAGGCAGATCTCACTTGTTATAGATACTCAGCCGAGATAATTAGTACCCCAAAAGCGAAATGAAAGGAAGGGACTATAGTGAAGTACCGTTTGGCAATAGATTTATTGCGCATAACATTTTTATATGCGCAATAAATCTATTGGCAGAGGACACACCCCATGTTGAGTCAGAGTTCAGTAAAGCATGTACCCCTTGCTGATTGGAGAGCTCTAGAACTGACTATAGGAAGGGCGACGTTTTGGACCTCTGCAGGGAGACCACTGCTTCTACACACAGAGGTTTCTCTGCAGCATGCTTGCAGGGGACAAACCCCATGTTGAGTCAGAGTGCAGTAAAGCATGCGCCCCCTGCTGATTGAGAGCTGCAGTGATGACTATAGGAAAAGCGGCATTCTGGACCCCTGCAGAAAGACCACTGCTTCCACACAGAGAGGTCCTCTGTAGCATGCTGGCAGAGGACACACATCCTGTTGAGTCAGAGTTCAGTAAAGTATGCGCCCCCTGCTGATTGGAGAGCTTTAGCGCTGACTATAGGAAGGGTGACGTTTTGGACCTCTGCAGAGAGAGCACTGCTTCTACACAGAGAGGTTCTGTGCAGCATGCTTGCAGGGGACAAACCCCTTCTTGAGTCAGAGTTCAGGAAAGCATGCGCCCCCTGCTGATTGGAGAGCTCTAGTGCTGACTATCGGAAAAGGGGCTATTTGGACTTCTGCAGAGAGACCACTGCTTCCACACAGAGAGGTTCTCTGCAGAATGTTGGCAGGGGACACACCCCATGTTGAGTCAGAGTTCAGTAAAGCATGCGCCCCCTGCTGATTGGAGAGCTTTAGCGCTGACTATAGGAAGGGCGACGTTTTGGACCTCTGCAGAGAGACCACTGCTTCTACACAGAGAGGTTCTGTGCAGCATGCTTGGGGACAAACCCCTTCTTGAGTCAGAGTTCAGTAAAGCATGCGCCCCCTGCTGATTAGAGAGCTCTAGTCCTGACTATCGGAAAAGAGGCCTTTTGGACCTCTGCAGAGAGACCATTGCTTCCACAGAGCAAGGGTCCTTCTCACGCAGCATGCTGGCAGGGAACAGGCTTTTCTACTCTGCAATTAGATTCAGAACTAGAGCAACCCAAGGAAGAGCCCTCACTCAGCAGAGGCCTCCACAGAGAGATCGCTGCTTCCACGCAGAGAATGAGAATTTTTTTCAGAATGAGATATTTCAGGAAAAGTACCACATTATGGCCACTAGATGGGGCCGACGATCATAGGAAATCACTGGATGAAGCAAAATACAATCACTGGTCAAATGCTGGACCCATTCATCCAACGAATTATCAATAGATAGACCCCGCCCCCCCCCCCCCACACACCCATCGTGTACGGTCAGCCTCAGAAGGTCAGGAGATCAGCGTCACTTGCAAGAAATTAGCAATGGGCGTCTTTTATCAATGGGTTTGGGAACGGAGGGGTCTGCTGGCGGGAGTGGAAATCCCCTTTAAGTGTTTTTGTTCTGCAGTATAAGAGCCTCCAGCGGATTCATCAAACAGCCTGCTATGGAATCGCTGCCAAGAGTTCTGTACGGTTGGCGATAAGAAGATAAACGCAGCGGCTTTTTGTTTAGATAACGGTAATCAGAATCATAGATTTCACAAGACGTGTGCATAGCGAGATCGCTTTATTCCCAGCCTCCCATACACTGGAGATTCGAACACAATGACCTCAGCATAAAGGGGGGCCAATAAGGGATCATTCGCCGGTATGGGGAATGATTGCAAGAAACCAATGACCCCCCAAATTTCCCCTGTGCCCCTGACATGAAACTGTGCCAGAAACCAGTGACCCCCCAAATTTCCCCTGTGCCCCTGACATGAATCTGTGCCAGAAACCAGTGACCCCCATATTTAAGTAGGGCAGAGGACGGTGTCAGTAGAGCAGTGGACGGTGTCAGTAGAGCAGTGGACGGTGTCAGTAGGGCAGTGGATGGTGTCAGTAGAGCAGAGGATGGTGTCAGTAGAGCAGAGGACGGTGTCAGTAGAGCAGTGGACGGTGTCAGTAGGGCAGAGGACGGTGTCAGTAGAGCAGTGGATGGTGTCAGTAGAGCAGTGGATGGTGTCAGTAGGGCAGAGGACAGTGTCAGTAGAACAGTGGACGGTGTCAGTAGAGCAGTGGACGGTGTCAGTAGAGCAGAGGACGGTGTCAGTAGAGCAGTGGATGGTGTCAGTAGGGCAGTGGACGGTGTCAGTAGAGCAGTGGACGGTGTCAGTAGAGCAGAGGACGGTGTCAGTAGAGCAGTGGATGGTGTCAGTAGGGCAGTGGACGGTGTCAGTAGAGCAGAGGATGGTGTCAGTAGAGCAGTGGACGGTGTCAGTAGGGCAGAGGACGGTGTCAGTAGGGCAGAGGACGGTGTCAGTAGAGCAGTGGACGGTGTCAGTAGAGCAGAGGATGGTGTCAGTAGAGCAGTGGACGGTGTCAGTAGGGCAGAGGACGGTGTCAGTAGAGCAGTGGACGGTGTCAGTAGAGCAGTGGACAGTGTCAGTAGAGCAGAGGACGGTGTCAGTAGAACAGAGGACGGTGTCAGTAGGGCAGTGGACGGTGTCAGTAGAACAGTGGACGGTGTCAGTAGAGCAGTGGACGGTGTCAGTAGAGCAGTGGACGGTGTCAGTAGAGCAGTGGACGGTGTCAGTAGAGCAGTGGACGGTGTCAATAGAGCAGTGGGTGAGGTCAGTAGAGCAGAGGACGGTGTCAATAGAGCAGTGGGTGAGGTCAGTAGAGCAGAGGACGGTGTCAGTAGAGCAGTGGATGGTGTCAGTAGAACAGTGGATGGTGTCAGTAGAGCAGTGGACGGTGTCAATAGAGCAGTGGGTGAGGTCAGTAGAGCAGAGGACGGTGTCAGTAGAGCAGTGGACGGTGTCAGTAGGGCAGTGGATGGTGTCAGTAGAGCAAAGGACGGTGTCAGTAGAGCAGTGGACGGTGTCAGTAGAGCAGTGGACGGTGTCAATAGAGCAGAGGACGGTGTCAATAGAGCAGAGGATGGGGTCAATAGAGCAGTGGGTGAGGTCAGTAGAGCAGAGGACGGTGTCAGTAGAGCAGTGGACGGTGTCAGTAGAGCAGTGGAAGGTGTCAGTAGAGCAGTGGAAGGTGTCAGTAGAACAGTGGATGGTGTCAGTAGAGCAGTGGATGGTGTCAGTAGAGCAGTGGACGGTGTCAGTAGAACAGTGGATGGTGTCAGTAGAGCAGTGGATGGTGTCAGTAGAGCAGTGGACGGTGTCAGTAGAGCAGTGGACGGTGTCAGTAGAGCAGTGGACGGTGTCAGTAGAGCAGTGGACGGTGTCAGTAGAGCAGTGGACGGTGTCAGTAGGGCAGTGGACGGTGTCAGTAGAGCAGTGGACGGTGTCAGTAGAGCAGTGGAAGGTGTCAGTAGAGCAGTGGAAGGTGTCAGTAGAACAGTGGATGGTGTCAGTAGAGCAGTGGATGGTGTCAGTAGAGCAGTGGACGGTGTCAGTAGAACAGTGGATGGTGTCAGTAGAGCAGTGGATGGTGTCAGTAGAGCAGTGGACGGTGTCAGTAGAGCAGTGGACGGTGTCAGTAGAGCAGTGGACGGTGTCAGTAGAGCAGTGGACGGTGTCAGTAGAGCAGTGGACGGTGTCAGTAGGGCAGTGGACGGTGTCAGTAGAGCAGTGGACGGTGTCAGTAGAGCAGTGGATGGTGTCAGTAGAGCAGTGGACGGTGTCAGTAGAGCAGTGGACGGTGTCAGTAGAGCAGTGGACGGTGTCAGTAGGGCAGTGGACGGTGTCAGTAGAGCAGTGGACGGTGTCAGTAGAGCAGTGGACGGTGTCAGTAGAGCAGTGGACGGTGTCAGTAGAGCAGTGGACGGTGTCAGTAGTTTTTATTCTTTATTTTTTAATTTTTATTTTTTTTACAATTTTTGTTTTTACAATATTATTATTTTTAAACATTTTTAGGAGCCCCATTGGGGGGGCTTTGGTGACATATTAAAGGTCTGAACAGAGTGAAAGGACTGAGGACAGAGCTTCCCCTGTCCCTTTCTCTGCAGCCTCAGTGAAGGAATGGGAAGTGCTCTGTGCTGAGCGGCATTGTTTACGATGCTTTAGTTAAGAATGAACACAGGAGCGATCGGTATAGATCCCTCACCGGGTTCATTCATTCATCCCCAGCAGCAGCAGGCAGGAGAGGAGAGGGGGAAAGCTGGCTGCACTGCAAAGGGGGGGGCACCAGGAAACAGGGAGAAATCAGCATTGCACAGGGTGATTAGGGGTGTGCCCAGGCACACCCGGCACACCCTGTGTGCACACCTATGAGTGAGACGCAGTGGTGGTAAAAACCAGTGACCGCCCCCAAAAACACTCTTCACGTTTCGTATAATAACATGAACTGGTTGGAAAAAAACAGCGCCCCCTATAATAAGATGTGGTAGTTAAAAAAAAAAAAACTTTGACCCCCCCCCCCCCCAGCATTATTATTCCTGCACCCATTATAGTAAGCTTTGGTGGTATGAAAAAAAGAGTGCCCCCCCCCCCAAATGCTTCTTCCTGCCTGTAGCAGACTGATAAAGGCAGGAAGTGAGGGGAAAATCTCAGAGTCAGCAATAAAAACCTGGCATGGGCTGCGCCCCTCCCCCGCTCTGTCTATAACTTTGGATTTGATGCCATGTGATGGGGCCATTTCAGTGTTGTGTGTGGCGGCGTTCTTCTTTAATGTTTTTCTGGAGTACACTGATGTCTGCAGATGGAATGATCATCATTTGATGTGTGTGGAGTCCCCCCCCCCCCCCCCCATCCACCCGCCTTCTCCCGGCCAGCTTGGAGCGATCAGCTGCTGTAGTATCCTGTGTCTGTCTTGGCTCGGCTCCCATGTACAGTACAGAACCTTTACACAGGAACATACTATAGTGGTCTTTGGGGATGGCTCCACCCGGCTCCACACACCCCTTGGAATGCTGTTTACACTGAAGGAGCGGGTTACGAGTTAAAGGGGCATTTGACGGGTGTGCCCGACCGATAGCCGCAGCCTGTGAGAAGATGGGAATAAAGTAGGGCGGCTTCAGGGAAAGGAAGCTGACGACACCCAAAGGACATGAAAGCACGATGTGACCTCCATCCCCCCCCCCAGAGGACAGACATGGCGGATGGGGAGGGGGCAGTAGTGATCGGGGCAGATCCTCTAACCCAGTGGTCTCCAAACAGTGGCCTGGGGTCCAGATGCGGCCCTTTGCTTGTTTTTATCCGGCCCTCGGGGCACTATTTCATCCACTGATACCAACAATGGCCCATAATTCCCCCCCCCCCACTAACACCAATGAAGGGGGACAGTTCCTCCCAATGACACCAACATTGGGGACCGATGACACCAATAATAAAGGCACAACTCCTCCCAATGACACCAAAGATGGGGCATTATTTTTCCCAACTGATGTTTTATACTCCCATTGGCCACAGTCCAGCCCCCCTAAAGTCCGAAGGACCCTAAATTGCAGGTTATAAAGTTTGGAGACTCCTGCTCTAACCCACAGGTGTCAAAGTGGCGTCCTTCAGTCCCCATGAGGCTTTGCAAGGCTGACAGTTCCAAGCATGACTCCCACAGGCAGAGGCATGATGGGACTTGTAGCGTCTAACCCAACCACTCAGTCGTTCCTCCTGGGTGTGGCCATGCTCGACAGCCCCATGGCCACACCCAGGAGGAACGATTGAGTGTGACCCCTGGTATAGCTTAGTGTGCCGCTCAGGCTCGTTCCGATATTGGGTATGTGTGTAGATTTCCCTGCCTCTACTGCAGGAAGTACTGGCAAGGGACAGAGCCCGCCCTGGCTCTAAGCTATAGCTCAAGGGAGAAGAAAGAGGTAATCCCCAATGCCGCACATCCATGCAGTCCTACAATGCTGATGAGAGTGACAACCTCAGCCTGGACTCCAACCAGGCCGCACCCTTAATGTGTTCTGCTCCGCCCCCCGGAGCTTAATCATGGGGATGCATCCCCATGACGAAGCTCTGGGGCGGAGTGAAACACGTTGGGAGGCGTGGCTTGGTTGGAGTCCAAGCTGAGGTTGCCACTCTCACAGGTCCCAGAAGACAGCAGGGACCAGTGGGATCGCGCAGCACGACTCACATATGCGCAATAGGGAACCAGGCTGTGAAGCCGCAAGGCTTCACTTCCTGATTCCTTTACCGAAGATGCCGGCGCCTCCACCCGAGAGCCGAGGGATGGGTCGGCTTTGGGTGCGGACCTTGTGGGCGCCCTGGACAGGTAAGTGTCCATATTTAAAAAGTCAGCAGCTGCAGTATTTGTAGCTGCTGACCTTTAAAAAAAAAAATACTTTGGCGGAACTAAACTTTAAGGATGCACTGATGGGCACTGATGAGGCGGCACTGGTGCCACCTATCAGTGCCCATCAGTGCCGCCTATTAGTGCTGCCTATCAATGCCACTTCTCAGTGCACTTTAGTGCTGCCTATCAGTGCCCATCAGTGCAGCCTCATCAGTGCCTATCAGTGCCTATCAGTGCAGTCTCATCAGTGCCTATCAGTGCCTATCAGTGCAGTCTCATCAGTGCCTATCAGTGCCCATCAGTGCAGCCTCATCAGTGCACATCAGTGCAGCCTCATCAGTGCCCATCAGTGCAGTCTCATCAGTGCCTATCAGTGCCCATCAGTGCCTATCAGTGCCCATCAGTGCGGCCTCATCAGCCTCATCTGTGCCCATCAGTGAAGGAGAAAAATTACCCGTTGGCAACATTTTATAACAAACTATGAAAAACTTTTTTTTTTTTCAAAATTGTTGGTCTTTTTTGTTTGTTTAGAAAAAAATAAAACCCCCAGAGGGGATTAAATACCACCAAAAGAAAACTCTCTTTGTGTGAAAAAATTGATAAAACTGTCCTATGTGTACAGTGTCACATGACCGCGTAATTGTCATTCAAAGTGTGACAGAGCTGAAGGCTGAGAATGGTCCTGGGCAGGAAGGGGGGTGAGAGTGCCCGGTATTGAAGGGGTTAAGGTGCACTGGATGGAACGATGGACGGTTGGACGCAGATAGTGGCCCTTTTGTTTGGCTCGGCGAGGAGCGCGCTCCCATTCAGCCCAGTTCTGCTGCCTCATCGTTTCCCCCCCCCCCCCCGGCGGCGGATGGGAATTTGTCCCACACTGGGCGTGTTTCCTGCCCGAGCCGGTGGAATGCGAGTGTTTACTTCCAACGCTGCAGAAGGATGTATAGGAAGTGTGTGTGTGAACGTGCGGCTCCTGCGCTCGTCGGGCTGGAAAGGGTTAAAAAAAAAAACGCGGACATTCCGGGAGGGGGCGGAGGCTGAAGGGGGGGGGGGGGGCGGCTCTTCCCATACAAATAAATTAGAGCGGTGATAATCTGCGCTAAAGATGATTCTCCGCCAAACAATCGCTGGTATAGAAAGCAATCCTGTTTTGGGGCGGGGGGGTTTAAAGGGACACGATCACTGCGTCTGCGGCCCCGCCCAGTTCTAGCGTGCGATGCCAAATTATTCCAAAATCCTCAAAACTCAATGACATCTCTTTTGTTACATAGAAGGTGAAAAATGACACAAGTCCTTCAAGTCAATTGTATTGCCATTTTTAACCGCTTGCCTTCTGGGCACTTTTACCCCCCTTCCTGCCCAGGCCAGTTTTCAGCTTTCAGCGCTCTCGCACTTTGAATGACAATTACGCGGTCATACAACACTGTACACATAGGACAGTTTTATCATTTTTTTTTCACAGAAATAGAGCTTTCTTTTGGTGGAATTTAATCAGCACTGGGGGTTTTATTTTTTGCTAAACAAACAAAAAAAGACCATCATTTTTGAGTAAAAAAAACATTTTTCATAGTTTGTTATAAAATTTTGCAAATATGAGGCTACACTGATAGGGGGCACTGATGGGATCTGACAGGCAGTACTGAAGGGCACTAAGAGGTGGTACTAATAGGCGGCACTGGTGGGCACTGATGAGGAGGCACTGATAGGTGGCACTGATGGGCTCTGACAGGCAGTACTGAAAGGCACTGATAGGCGGCACAGGTGGCACTGATGAGAAGGCACTGATGGGCTCTGACAGGCAGCACTGAGGGGCACTGAGAGGTGGCACTGATAGGCTGCGTCATCTTTAGAAGAGGCTTCCTTCCGGGACGACAGCCATGCAGACCAATTTGATGCAGTGTGCAGCGTATGGTCTGAGCACTGACAGGCTGACCCCCCCCCCACCCCTACAACCTCTGCAGCAATGCTGGCAGCACTCAAACGTCTATTTCCCAAAGACAACCTCTGGATATGACGCTGAGCACGTGACCTCAACTTCTTTGGTGGACCATGGTGAGGCCTGTTCTGAGTGGAACCTGTCCTGTTATACCGCTGTATGGTCTTGGCCACCGTGCTGCAGCTCAGTTTCAGGGTCTTGGCAATCTTCTTATAGCCTAGGCCATCTTTATGTAGAGTAACAATTCTTTTTTTTTTCAGATCCTCAGAGAGTTCTTTGCCATGAGGTGCCATGTTGAGCTTCCAGTGACCAGTATGAGAGAGTGAGAGCGATAACACCAAATTTAACACACCTGCTCCCCTTTCAAACCTGAGACCTTGTAACACTAACAAGTCACATGACACCGGGGAGGGAAAATGGCTAATTGGGCCCGAATTTGGACATTTTCACTTAGGGGTATACTGACTTTTGTTGCCAGAGGTTTAGACATTAATGGCTGTGTGTTGAGTTATTTTGAGGGGACAGCAAATTTACACTGTTATACAAGCTGTACACTCACTACTTTACATTGTAGCAAAGTGTCATTTCTTCAGTGTTGTCACATGAAAAGAGAGAAGAAAAGATTTACACAAATGTCACTGAGGGGTGTACTGACTTTTGTCAGATACTGTATGCGATCCGGCGCACAGCTGCCACCCTGTAGCAGTAAAACTGTTATGGGGCGGACAGCAAGTGGATAATTTTGCCTCTAGGTGGCGCTTTAAGAGGGCTTAAAAAGCCCAGGAGGTGGCGTGGCTTCTGTACCATGTGACCGCTGTGATTGGCTCTCACAATGGTCACATGATCAGCAGCCCTTCCCCCAATTAGAAATCTTGACAGTGACAGCACGGTCAGAGCGCCAGGGCATGCTGTGAGTGCGCACAGTTTCCTGCCACCATGAATGGATACATGGGGCGGCTGGGTGTTAACAGCCCACATTTCTTGCCACCGGATGTATGCATTACGCAGTGCCGTTATTTTGCACGGAACCCCAACACCTCTAGCCAGCTCGGCGCAACGCACTTGTGTCCCGGTGAGACCCATCTGTGCACTGTGATGTGATGCCTTGTTGAAAACGAAGCATGTCCATTAAAATATGCATTGCAGGCCATTCGAACAAACGTGCGTCAATACATAGAGACCGGGTCATTATCATCCCTGCAGAAGTGATTGCAGAAGCTGAAGACTGCAAAGTGATACATTGCGCCCAGTGAACAGATTCCACCTGTTATATACCCCATATGATCAGAATATGAAAGCTGACAGCTGATTGGATGCCAGCACAGTACGGGTGCACCGCTCCCGCGGATACCCTCTCCGCCCTCTCCTCGCACCTTGTCTACAGACGATCAACAAAACTGGTATTTAGGACTGTCTGCCGCACAAGCCCGTCCTTTGTCAGCCATGGATGGTGGGCACTAAGGATCGCACAGGCCTCCCCACGCCCTGCTGGACTGTAACCCTTCGCCTGTCTCCCTGCAGCAAACTAGGATCACTGGCAGAGCCGGGGATGGAACCTCGAGGAGGGTCAGAGAGGGGGGTCCTGCTTTACCATGTGGGCAGTGTATGGTGTAAGGTTCAGGTGAAAACAAAATAAACCCCCTGACTTGCTACAAAGTTACAATGTAGAAGTCTAATATTGGGAGAGAGGAGACTGAGGAAATGCTTCCTCCTGCCTGCAACAGATAGAGAACATCCTTAGTCTAGACCGGTGGTCTCTAAACTGTCCCCCGGCCCAGATGCAGCCCATTGCTTACCTTTATCTGGCCCCTGGGTCACTATTCCTCTCACTGACACCAATGATGGGGCTCTATACCTCCAACTGATACCAATGATGGGACACTATTCCTCTCACTGACACCAATGATGGGGCACTATTGCTCCCACTGACACCTATGATGGGACACTATTCCTCCCATTGACACCAATGATGGGACACTATTCCTCCCACTGACACCAATGATGGGACACTATTCCTCCCACTGACACCAATGATGGGGCACTATTCCTCTCACTGGCACCAATGATGGGGCACTATACCTCCAACTGACACCAATGATGGGGCACTATTCCTCTCACTGACACCAATGATGGGGCACTATTCCTCCCACTGACACCAATGATGGGGCACTATACCTTCTACTGACACCAATGATGGGGCAATATTCCTCCCACTGATACCAATGATGGGGCACTATACCTTCTACTGACACCAATGATGGGGCAATATTCCTCCCACTGATACCAATGATGGGGCACTATTCCCCCCACTGATACCAATGATGGGACACTATTCCTCCCACTGATACCAATGATGGGACACTATTCCTCCCACTGACACCAATGATGGGGCACTATTCCTCCCACTGACACCAATGATGGGACACTATTCCTCCCACTGACACCAATGATGGGGCACTATTCCTCTCACTGGCACCAATGATGGGGCACTATACCTCCAACTGAAACCAATGATGGGGCACTATTCCTCTCACTGACACCAATGATGGGGCACTATTCCTCTCACTGACACCAATGATGGGGCACTATACCTTCTACTGACACCAATGATGGGGCAATATTCCTCCCACTGATACCAATGATGGGGCACTATTCCCCCCACTGATACCAATGATGGGACACTATTCCTCCCACTGATACCAATGATGGGGCACTATTCCTCCCCCATTGACACCAATGATGGGGCACTATTCCTCCCACTGACACCAACGATGGGGCACTATTCTTCCCATTGATACCAATGATGGGGCACTATTCCTCCCACTGACACCAACGATGGGGCACTATTCTTCCCACTGACACCAACGATGGGGCACTATTCTTCCCATTGATACCAATGATGGGGCGCCATTTCTCCCACTAATAACATTCATGGAGCACTCTTCCGCTTTCTACTTACGGCGGGCACTATGTAATTTTTTTTCTCCCACTGAACACCAAGCCTGAGGCAACCCCCACCCCCCCTTAAGTCTGAAGGACAATAATCTGGCTCTTTGTCTAGAAAGTTTGGTCTAGGCAAAGCCACTGGACTGGAGCTCAGGGATCAAACCGAGCGGTCACATATATGCGTGCCAGAATATAAACAAAGCTGTGCTGAGAGCGCACGCCCTTCAGGCTCCCCGCACAGTCACTGGCAGCTAACGGAAAGCTCCCGATTTCTACTCCTGGCTCCTCCCCCGTAACCAGTGCCCCCCCAATAGCATGCTGCTTGCTTTGGGGGCACGGGTGCATGCTCGCTCCCGAGCCCAGCTCTATGCATCCAAAAGACCCATAAAGCCGTGGCTCAGTGATGCCGCCCCCCCCCCCCCTCTTCATTAGCTTACTGGTTGTGGCCTCTGCTGCTGTCCTTATCAATGATGAGAGGGAGTCCCGGGACAGCAACAAAGCAAGGTCCTCAAAGACATGGTTGAGCGAGTTTGGGGAGGAGGCTTGACTGGCCCGCACAGAGTCCTGACCTCAACCCGACAGAACACCTTTTGGGGTGAATTAGAGCGGAGATTGCAAGCCAGGCCTTTTCGTCCAACATCAGTGCCTGACCTCACAAATGCTCTTCTGGAAGAATGGTCAAACGTTCCCATAGACACCCTCCTAAACCTTGGGGATGGCCCTTCCCAGAAGAGATGAAGCTGTTATAGCTGCAAAGGGCGGGGCTAACTCAATATTGAACCCTACGGACTAAGACTGGGATGTCATTAAGTTCATGTGTGTGTAAAGGTAATATTGTGTATTTTACAGCCTTTCAGACACCAGGGCGCGGCTGGGGCGCTCGTAGGGGCCCGACGACCCACTCCTGGAGCCGGTTTGATGCCGGGGACCTTGCCGGTTAAACGACTTAGCACCAAAAATGATCCTTGGTTCTGTACTCTCTAAAAGGGGCAGTACTGGTAGGTGGGTATGGGGTGGAACCAAGGGATGGTGCTCGGAGGTGGGTAGGGGTGGAACCAAGGGATGGTGCTCGGAGGTGGGTAGGGGTGGAACCAAGGGATGGTGCTCGGAGGTGGGTAGGGGTGGAACCAAGGAATGGTGCTCGGAGGTGGGTAGTGGTGTAACCAAGGGATGGTGCTCGGAGGTGGGTAGGGGTGGAACCAAGGGATGGTGCTCGGAGGTGGGTAGTGGTGTAACCAAGGGATGGTGCTCGGAGGTGGGTAGGGGTGGAACCAAGGGATGATGCTCGGAGGTGGGTAGGGGTGGAACCAAGGGATGGTGCTCAGAGGTGGGTAGGGGTGGAACCAAGAGATGGTGCTCAGAGGTGGGTAGGGGTGGAACCAAGGAATGGTGCTCGGAGGTGGGTAGGGGTGGAACCAAGGGATGGTGCTCGGAGGTGGGTATGGGGTGGAACCAAGGGATGGTGCTCAGAGGTGGGTAGGGGTGGAACCAAGGGATGGTGCTCAGAGGTGGGTAGGGGTGGAACCAAGGGATGGTGCTCGGAGGTGGGTAGGGGTGGAACCAAGGGATGGTGCTCAGAGGTGGGTAGGGGTGGAGATAAGGAGATAAGGGGGTGGTTTAGAAGGGGGGAGTACCTGCATCTATTCTCTGAGAAAAAAAGCCCTGAGTGTAGGTGTACATTTTAGGATTAAGGGTCAACTAGAAGTTGGGTCAATGGTTTTGGATTGTTTTCCAGGTTGAATTCGTTTTCCGGAATAAATAATCTTCATTGTGATGAATTTTGCTTTGCTTTGGTCTCACCCACATTTACCATGCCGAGGTTATTGTGGACAGCCCCAAGGAGGATGAAGACACTTTGTAAATCGTTATAATCCTTGTATTTATTATCCTATAATAGTAATGGGTTTATTATTTGTGCTTATTTTACATACTTTTTCTTTTCATCAAATCATTAGACGGTGTAGCCTGGACATCTGTCCGTAGTCATCGGATTGTAATTCCATGAGTAAATGTCATCTAGGCGTGTCCTTCACTTCCAAGAGCGCATCCAGGAACCGCTCCCAAATGACGGAAGGCGTTTTTTTTTCGGAGAAGAGCAAAAAAAATGCGGGCCGGCCCCAGGAGAGCAGAAAGTATTCTCTTCCGCTCTGGACTTCCCTATTTCCGCCCCGGTTTCCAGCGAGGTCTTGGTGACCTTTTCTTCCAGCTCGGTGTCGGCTTGTTTACCCAAAGCACAAGGAGTCGGCTATTGAGAGGCCACTTCAGCAAAAGGCAAGCTGTTTCCTGACCGGGCCCCTTCAATTTGCAGACAGTCATCTGTAAATAAAGAACTCGTAAAGAACTATAGTTGTCCAACTTCTCCACCCCCGTGGATTGGACCGCCTATGTAGTTGGCAAACAGAGCAAATATTTATTTTATATAGACTCCAAAGGAGCAGGAAATCCTAAACAACGGCCATGTTTTCTTCCAAAAATTTGATTCTTGTACTCACTGTAAAATGCTTCTCTTGAAGTTCATTAAGGGACACAAGAAGTCTTTTGGGCTATACTGCCATCTACAGGAGGATTGGACACTGGAAAAAAAAAATAACTGTAGACCAGCCTAGGTGTCAAAGCCCAGGTCTGAAGCTGCGACCTCTGCTGTGTCTGGTAGAATCTCTTCTTGCTGAGCCACCTGAGATGCTGGACAGCTCCCTGCCTGATTCCTTAGACAATCTTGCCTTGTGTTTTGTTTCTCTTGAACCCTTTGCTCCTCCCATGAATGTCCTTTTTAAGCCATGTCTTTGCACTTCCTGTTTTCCAGTTTATTGTGCTCTCTTCAGCCAATATCTCGCTCTCATCACTCCTACTGCCGTCCTTTGCTACCACTCGTTACCGACTTTGGGCTTGTTCCTCGGTTACACGTTTGCTTGATTCCAAACTGTGACCACTTGTTACCGACCTTTGGTTTTTTTACGGACTACATTTCAGCTTGATCCCTACTTGCTATATCTGCTACTGGGCCCTGACTTGCTCACCTCTTGGTGGGGTGATCCTAAAGGACTGCAACCTGGTACTAAGAAGTGACAAAACCCATCTCTACCATCAGCTCAGCTCTGGTGAACACCAGTTAGTGCTTAGACTTTGCACTTTGGGTGAGGCTGTGTAATTCACCAGGGTGACCTGCTGCTGCACCTTTCCAGCTGGTCGGTGGGAGCCTCTTTACTGCTATAGCTACTGGCCTCCAAGCCTGACCCCTGACTGCAATACCAGGATAACCCTCCTACTACAAGCTTGCCTCAGTTCTTCAGCAAAGTAGTACCAATAGCATGATCAAGCGCAAAGAGGGGTGGTACCTGAGTCCCTCAATGGACTCCATAAAAAGGAATACAAAAATCTTTTTTTCCTCTTCTGTCCATTGAGGGACCCAAGAAGACTTTAACCTTCGGGATGTCCAAAAACAGTCCAATTGAGCGGTGGGTAACACAGCAAACAATCACCAACAGGCCCAACGTGAATTACAGAAAACTCAAAGAGCCACCTAAAGGATCTTACACCCAAAGCTGCCATCAGATGAGGCTGAAAGGTCCACCACCTTGTAGAACTTGGAGAACGTGTAAGAACCTTGCAAATCTGGGAAACAGCCTTGGTGCTGAAATACCTAGAAGCGGGCATGGATACAGTAGGTGGTGAAAACTCTATTTCATAGCGGGCTGCATTATCATTATGGTTGCCCTTAAAGGGCCAGTTGTATGTGTAAGACTAGATGACCAGAGCACTCCACCCCCCCTTACATCAGATTTCAAGAACCCCCTACCCCCCACCTCCTGTACATCACAGTGCACCCCCTTAATTTGCGCTGCTGCTGCAAGAAGATAAGGGCGAAGCTGGGAGGCAGAAAGTGCGGGGTCTGGAGGTGGACCAGAGGAGGGCTAGAGTCAGCTGCAGGATCTGGCAGAGGAGTTATGTCCTCCTCTCTGCTGCTGACTGACTGCTAGAGACAAGGTGGGGGTGGAGAGACGTGGGGGGGGGGGGGGTACCGCTGTTGGAGAAGAGGTGTAAGGACTACATGAAATCACCTGGTGGCCCGGATTTGGCCCGTGTTTGACACATGTGCAGTAGAGTATGCCTTGACGGGAATGGGTGGAACCACATCCTTGAGAACATAGGCTTGGATGATGGTTGGTCTGAGCATGGTAGAACGAGAAGCCAGTGCATCCTTACAGGTTGAATTGATGGCAAAAAGGAAATCGGTATCCCTCAAAGAGGCTGTGACTAAGAGAGAAAGAGAGACTCTCTCAGCCTGAATCACATCCAGATAATAGAGGGAAATTTCATTTTAGTCAACAGGAACCAGACAGAGAAATAGAAGAGCAATGTTCTGGTTGAAGTGAAATGCTGAAACTACCTAAGGAAGTCCTAGGCCTATGCAAAACCAGAAAGGGTTCCTTGCAGGATAAGGCCACCTGTTGAGAGAATCTCCTCACAATGGTGATACCTACAGTGTCTGATATGAATTTTAAGGGGGAACCCTATGCAAAGATCAAGAGAAAAAAAATGTGAGATCCTCAAAAATCCTTGCCAGACCCTTATCCGAGCATGGCTCTTGGCAGGCCAGGAAAGGGGAGGATGAGTGTGCGTTGCTTCCTCCTGCACCATACTAGGCCACATGCCCTCAGTATGGACATGACCATATTTGGTCAATGATGTAACGCAAGAGACCCCCACCCTTTTGTTTATATTTAGCAACTTACATTAGAGCGATCATTCATGGGCAAGCAGGCACTGGGATCGGACGTGTTGGTGGGTGTTGGGCTTATTTCGGTAGGCGGGTGTCATACATCATGAATGACGTGAAATTGCATCACTGGACAATGTAATTGATGAGGGATGTACATCATACATGGTTGAATATTCTATTTTTAATTAAGGACTTGTTAAAAACTGTAAGTGTTTTATTTACTCTTTCCTTTTTTCATGAACGAGTGGGCGGTGTTATGTACCCCTACTCATTCACATGGGGGGGGTCAGTATCTGGGTGGTGCCCCCTTTTTGTCCACGAAGACTTCCAGATTCTGATAAGCTCTCTGCCTGTAGACCACCTACTGTGCCGTGCCAGGGTTGTGTGACAGAGGCCCTTCCCCCCTAGGAAGATACTCCCCCCCCATATTGCGGGCATATGGCCTTGTATGGTTGAGGAGGGGCACGCTCACCCCCGCTTTTCCCCGGCCTGCCAGGCTGCATGCTTGGATAATGCTTTGATGTTGACTTTTGGAAGGATCCACATTTTGTTTTCTCGAATCTTCATGGGGATCAGGGATTGTAAAGTCTCAAGGTTTTTCACCTTAATGCATATGCATTAAGGTGAAAAACCTTCTTTGCTGCAGTTGCCCTGAGCCCATCCATTCCAGCAATGTGCATGAGCCCAGTGGCTCCAGCTGCTGTCTCTGTCCTCATTGGATATACTGATAGCAGCGGGAGCCATTGTCCCGCTGCTGTCAATCAAATCCAGTGATACAAGAGCAGGGGGGCGGGGCCGAGTCCCGTTGTCTGTGTCAATGGACGCAGCAGCAGGACTCAGGAGCGCCCGCACTGGTGCCCCCATGGAAATCGGCTCTCCATGGGGGCACCCGATAAAGAGGAGGAGCGCTGGCAGGGCACCCCAGAAGGGGAGGATCGGGGCTGCTCTGTGCATATCCATTACACAAAGGAGGTAAGTATGACAGGTTTGTTATTTTTATTTTAAAAAAATGAACCTTTACAACCTCTTTAAATACATACCAGACTTAAAGGGTCTGGTACAGAATTTGGGGGGAGACCCTCACAATGTTTTTATTTTGTGGGGTCCCCCTTAAATTCATAGCGGACCTGAAGGGCTTAGTATGAATTATTTGGGGGACCCACAATTGTTTTTTTCTATACTGTCCCCGGCCGCTTTGTTTACATGGCTGGGAATTCCTGAGCAGTAAATGAATGGCCTTCAACCAGCGCACTCTGGATGTGCAAAAAAACTTTAAAATAATAAATTAGTAGCTAACAAGGCATTGAAGATTGGTATGATAGCTTTACGATTGGCTAATGAGCCATTAGTAAGGATTGAAGTGGATTGGATATCCAAAGTATGGTGATTGTATTTATTGAGGAGGAAGTGACAGGTCCGATCACGTGACCCCTGACAACGTCAGACGTGCTGACGAAACGCGTCGGATCGGGCAGTGTGTGGCACGTCACTTCCGCCACCTCTTTGGAACGTAAAGTGGAATGCGATCAGCGGACCTGCTTGTTTTTTTATGGGCTTTTAAAGATTTACTACATTGTAAGTGAGATATTCTTATTGCGTTTAAATAAAATTTACCTACTGCACTATGAGGAGCTCTCTCTCTACGTGATTGAACATATCCTCACCCGGCTGGTGTACAACGTTCTGGGCCGTTTCACTGGAGGGTACATCTTTGCCATACTGCATATTATGACTACCTGTGATGGGTGTCCTATATGTCCGGTGAGTAGGATGTTTGCCTCGGGGCTGGTGAAAGGAGGCACCTTCCGTTGAGAAGATATACTTCATTTGATTGGAGACATCCGGTGGTGGTGTATGGACATTCTATTTTTAACAATCTATTTTTAGCACTTTGCATATGTTGGTTTGCACATTTACCGTATATACTCGAGTATAAGTCGAGGCCCTAATTTACCACAAAAAAAATGTGAAAAACGTATTGACCCGAGTATAAGACGAGGGTGAGAAATGCACAGCTACTGTAAGTGGAAAAGAGGGTCAACAATGCCAATTTGCAACATCACTGTTCCCATTTGCAGCCTTACTGTGCCCATTTGCAGCCATAGGTCCCCTGAACTTCAAACTCTGTAGTTAAGGGTTCCTAGATGCCCCCTAGCTGCAGCCAAAATTTGAGGTCTCTGAACCCAAATGACATTGCTGCAGATGGACACAGTTGACCGAATTTGGGGCCCCGTATCTCGGGGCCACTTAGTGCTAAGAACCCCAAATTTGGTGTGCAAACCCAGAGGAACTAGCACCATAAAATTTCCAAAGCTGGGGTTTCTAGCACCAAGTGGCCCCGAGATACAGGGCCCCAAAAATCAGTTTAGAAAATGTCAAGCACTTTTTTGCAGCAGAGAATGACATTTTCCGAACCGGTTTTGGGGTCTTGTATCTCAGGGCCACTTGGTGCTAGGAACCCCAGCTTTGGATATGTTATTTGCACACCAAATTTGGGGTGCCTAACACCAAGTGGCCCTGAGATATGGGGCCCCAAAGTCGTTCAGAAAATGTCAAGCACTTTTCTGCAGCAGAGAATGACATTTTCCGAACCGATTTTGGGGCCTCTTAGTGCTAGGAACTTCAGCTTTGGATATGTTGTAGTACTAGGTCCACTGGGTTTGCACACCAAATTTGGGGTTCCTAGCACTAAGTGGCCCTGAGATACGGGGCCCCAAAGTCGGTTCGGAAAATGAAATTTTTTGCTGCAGAAAAGTGCTTGACTCCAGTATAAGTCGAGGGGGGCACTTTCAGCACAAAAAAATGTGCTGAAAAATTCGACTTATACTCGAGTATATACGGTAATATGAATAGGAGCGCGGTATGAAAATGTACTGCTACTGTTTTCCCTTAGTACATGAATGGGGCTGGAGGACCTTACTGGTGGCTAAGGACATAGCGGTTCCCGGCACCCGCTGCTTCCTTAACAACCACTGACAGCAGGAGGAAGCGGTCATATGTAGTGGTTGGAGAAAAAAACAGCTACTACATACGATGTTCTGCTCCTGCCGAATGCGTTGGAGGTCTGATTTTGGGACAGAATCGGGAGCTCATCCTTGTTTCTCAAAGGGGTTGTTGAAATATTTTCGACTTTAGATGTCATTAAAGTCGAAAAAACTTTTTTTGCGGCTAGAGTAGGGAAGTTTTAGAACTCCTGTAAGACTTTAAATGTTTGTCCACTTTAAAGACAAACTATCGGTATGGCAGCCAACATTTTTCCGTTCACATTATTGGTTTACTACAGGAACTGCAGCGGAGGGAAAGTTCTGCCGTAAGAAACTCCATGAAGTTGGGTTCCTCTTCTCCTGAACTGGGAACGGACTTATTTCATTCATAAAGGGGTCCATAGGACGTGTTAACAGTACGAGGTTTATCTGCATCCAACAGCTTCCGAAAGTCCTCTCCCGGGAGGATGCTGACAGCTCCGCTCACATCCTGTACGACCACTCCCTGGGGGGTGAGGAGCGCTTTAACCTTATCTACAGGAAGAGGCAACCGTTTCTCGTGCGATCCTTCAATTTCTCCTCCCCGACTTCTCGGAGTCAGCCAGGCATGAGCGGGTCATTTTGACGAAGGGACGACTCCAGAACCAATTTTTCAAACCTAGAAAAAACTTGTAAGCCTGTTTTCAAAATTTCCTCCTCCCCCTTATACTGAAAGATATTGGCTTTTCTCACTCCTTGTGTCAAAGTCTCTGATGCCTTGTAGGGATTCTTCATATCTGGTATCAACCCCCCCTTCCCACCCAGCCCTGGCATCCCTTTAACATGGTGTGCCCATGGTGGGGGGGGAGATTACCTGATCATGCGACCACTGTGATTGACTGTGGCCCATTATCAAAAGTGTTGGTGCCGCTCAGGCTAGAGGTATTGGTTCATAGTTGACTTCTATGAGTGCTGGCCAGGAACGGAGCGCGTCTGGGCTCCAAGCTTCAGCGTAGCAGGAGGAATGTCCATATGCCGCACATCGTGACAAACCCGTAGTAAGAGGTGGAATGGCAGCCTCAGCCTGGGCTCCGACCAACGCGTTTCGCTCTGCCCCTTGGCGCTTAATAATAGGGATGCATCGCTATGATTAAGCTTCGAGGGGTGGAGCAAAACGTGTTGGGGGTGTGGCCTGGTCGAAGCCCAGTCCGAGGCTTCCATTCTATTTTTAATATGGGTTTGTTATGATGTGCGGCATATGGAGATTCCTCCTGCTACTGTGATTGACTGTCACATGATCAAGAGCCAGCCCCACCAGCAACCGATCACTACCAGAGGCCGGGAGGTGTCTACGACAGCTTGGTCGCTGTGCTGGGAGTGTGTGGTGAAAGCACACAAGGGCACATACAGTATGTGCGGCATGTTGGCGTTAAAGCCCGCCCTCTTTGCTGACGCACATATGCGCTGCATGGGTGTCAAGAGGTTAAAGTAGCTGTAAACCCTTCCATATCCCCAGTGAAGTGACTAGCCGCAGGAGGTACACAGAGATGAAACAAATCCTCCTACATACGTTGTATCTGTTTATCTGCAGTCTTCTCTTCTCTACATCTGCTTAAAATCCAGAGTTTATAAACCTTGACCGAGCTTTCAGAAAGCAGGAGGTGGAAAACACATTTCAAAAAAAGTTATAAAATTGTTTTGCATTTTAATGAGTGAAATAAGTACCGTAATTGATCCCCTATCAATCAGCAAGACTTCTGGCTCCCAGGTGTCTTCTATACAGGTAACGAGCCGAGATTAGAAGCACTCCCTTAAAGGGAGTGCTCCTAATCTCAGCTTGTTACCTGTATAAAAGAAAACTGTCCACAGAAGCAATCAATCAGATTCCAATCTCTCCACCATGGCCAAGACCAAAGAGCTGTCCAAGGATGTCTCGGTCTGGGGCTCCATACAAGATCTCACCTGGTGGAGGTCCAATGATCATGAGAACGGTGAGGAATCAGCCAAGAACTACACGGGAGAATCTTGTCAATGATCTCAGCTGGGACCATAGTCACCAAGAAAACAATCGGTAACACATTACACCGTGAAGGACTGAAATCCTGCAGCGCCCGTAAGGTCCCCCTGCTGAAGAAATCACATGTACAGGACCGTCTGAAGATTACTAATGAAGATCTGAATGATTCAGAGGAGAACTGGGGGAAAGTGTTGAGATCAAAATCGAGCTCTTTGGCATTAACTCAACTCGCCATGTTTGGAGGAGGAGGAATGCTGCCTATGACCCCAAGAACACCATCCCCCACCGTCATACATGGAGGTCCTATGACCCCAAGAACACCATCCCCCACCGTCAAAAATGGAGGTCCTATGACTCCAAGAACGCCATCCCCACCATCATACATGGAGGTCCTATGACCCCAAGAACACCATCCCCCACCGTCATACATGGAGGTGGAAACATTATGCTTTGGGGGTGTTTTTCTGCTAAGAGGACAGGACAACTTCACCGCATCAAAGGGACGATGGACGGGGCCATGTACCATCAAATCTTGGGTGTAAGGAACATTCTTCCCACTGATCACCAATGTAAGGGACATTCTTCCCACTGATCACCAATGTAAGGAACATTCTTCTCACTGATCACCAATGTAAGGGACATTCTTTCCACTGATCACTAATGTAAGGAACATTCTTCTCACTGATCACCAATGTAAGGAACATTCTTCCCACTGATCACCAATGTAAGGGACATTCTTCCCACTGATCACCAATGTAAGGGACATTCTTCTCACTGATCACCAATGTAAGGAACATTCTTCTCACTGATCACCAATGTAAGGAACATTCTTCTCACTGATCACCAATGTAAGGATCATTCTTCCCACTGATCACCAATGTAAGGAACATTCTTCTCACTGATCACCAATGTAAGGAACATTCTTCTCACTGATCACCAATGTAAGGAACATTCTTCTCACTGATCACCAATGTAAGGAACGTTCTTCTCACTGATCACCAATGTAAGGAACATTCTTCCCACTGATCACCAATGTAAGGAACATTCTTCTCACTGATCACCAATGTAAGGGACATTCTTCCCACTGATCACCAATGTAAGGGACATTCTTCCCACTGATCACCAATGTAAGGAACATTCTTCCCACTGATCACCAATGTAAGGAACATTCTTCTCACTGATCACCAATGTAAGGGACATTCTTCTCACTGATCACCAATGTAAGGAACATTCTTCTCACTGATCACCAATGTAAGGAACATTCTTCCCACTGATCACCAATGTAAGGAACATTCTTCTCACTGATCACCAATGTAAGGAACATTCTTCTCACTGATCACCAATGTAAGGGACATTCTTCCCACTGATCACCAATGTAAGGAACATTCTTCTCACTGATCACCAATGTAAGGAACATTCTTCTCACTGATCACCAATGTAAGGAGCATTAGAAAGTTTCTGATTTCACCAGGAAAGGTCGGAGGACCTCCCAGGCTGACCTCCCCCAACCCTTCAGACTTTATGACTGTTACTCCCTGACACCCACCCTGCTGTCCCGGGGACTGGCTGACAACCCTAGCACAGAACACACACATCGCTCTCACGCCGCGGCAGAGGCCTACCCTTTCTCGCCGGTTCTCCTATTACGGCAGGTCTGCTTCACATGACGCCTCACCTCCGGCTTTCTCCTAAAAACAAGAAAAGAAAATACTGGAGCCGGAATTTCTCTGAGAACGTCAACAAAAGAAAATCACTAAAATCTCATCCAATCTTCAGCAGGCTCATGACGTTTCCAAAGCTATTTTCAATCATTGTCCACCTGCAGCACTCATTAACATTTTACCTGGTGGTCCTGCCATGGCGGTCCTTTGCCTGGGCACTTCCTGTTAGCGGGTGACAACGCTTAGTCATCTGTCAGCTAATGGTGGATCTGCGTTGTCACCCTAGCTTTATATGGAGACAACAAGTGGCCGATTCAACACGCATTACGCAGGCACGGTCCACTGTTGTCGCCACCAGGAAACCCGCCCTGAGAAATGTTATGCAGCCAATGCGGAGCGCATGTAGACAGGAAGTGGCTGCCAGAGATTTTTTTACCCAGCCTGACTGTCCCTGTCCCCGCCATACATGGAGGTCCTATGACCCCAAGAACACCATCCCCCACCGTCAAAAATGGAGGTCCTATGACCCCAAGAACACCATCCCCCACCGTCATACATGGAGGTGGAAACATTATGCTTTGGGGGTGTTTTTCTGCTAAGAGGACAGGACAACTTCACCGCATCAAAGGGACGATGGACGGGGCCATGTACCATAAAATCTTGGGTGAGAACCTCCTTCCTCCTGCCAGGGCATTGAAAATGGGTTGTGGATGGGTCTTCCAGAATGACAATGACCCAAAACACACGGCCAAGGCAACAAAGGAGTGGCTCAAGAAGAAGCACATTAAGATCCTGGAGTGTCCTAGCCAGTGTCCAGACCTTAATCCCATAGGAAATATGTAGAGGGAGCTGAAGGTTTGAGTTACCAAACATCAGCCTCGAAACCTTAATGACTTGGAGAGGATCTGCGAAGAGGACAAAATCCCTCCTGAGATGTGTGCAAACCTGGAGGCCAACTCCAAGAAACGTCTGACCTCTGTGATCGCCAACAAGTGTTCCTCCACCCACTACTAAGTCATGCTTTGCGAAGGGTTCAAATACTTATTCCACTCATTAAAATGCAAATCAATTTATAACTTTTTTGAAATGTGTTTTTCTGGATATTTTTGCTGTTATTCTGTCTCTCACTGTTATAATAAACCAACCAATAAAATTATAGACCGATCGTTTCTTTGTCAGTGGGCAAACGTACGAAATCATCAGGGGGGGTCAAATACTTTTTTCATTCTCTCTGGGCACGTCAGCTATACTGGGAAGACGCCGCCACTGTCTGCTCTCTCTAATCCTCCCTCCTCCCCCGCATGGCGAAGTTGCGGGAGTGAGAAGCGCAGCGGCGCTGTGACAAGTGGAGAAGAGCAGCGGAGCTGTGACAAGTGGAGAAGAGCAGCGGAGCTGTGACAAGTGGAGAAGCGCAGCAGAGCTGTGACAAGTGGAGAAGCGCAGCGGCGCTGTGACAAGTGGAGAAGCGCAGCGGCGCTGTGACAAGTGGAGAAGCACAGCGGCGCTGTGACAAGTGGAGAAGCGAGCGCGGGCTGTCAGTATATTTCCCCCCCGCTCTCCCCACCTTCTTCTCTCAAGCAGCACTGAACAGGGACAGAGAGGCGCTTGCAGTGACCACCACCCCCGCTCTGATTCCTCCTGCCTCCCTATTGGCTGCAGTCAGAGCAAGTGCACCATGGGACATGTAGTCCCGGAAGGCTATGGGTCCATTTTAATGTCCAGCTCACCATCACCACCCGGAGAGAGAGAGTAGACATTGCTGCAAGAGAGACTGGAGCAGCACGCTGTGAGCCAGGGGACAGAGGCTGCCAGGATACCACCCCCTGCAGTGCCAGTTGAGGGTGTCGCCACGGGCAACCGAGAGCGAGAGGACATCTGTTCGGAGGAAGCTTTGTGGCCGTGTCGCTGGGATTGGTGAGAGGCCCCTGCGGCCATTATCTGTGACTGTTTCGAATTGCAATGTTGGCAATAATAAGTTTTATTTTGTGTTCAGGCTCAAAAGGGTTCGCCATCGCTGCCCTATACCATATAATTATGGAACATCAAAGCATGTAAAAGTCACATAATAAAAACAATATTGCACTAAAAATCCAAAATGTGCTCAATGAAGTCAGACTGCAGTTTTGCTTTTTTTTTTTTTGCACTGAAGAGAACATTTGTGTCCGGGAGAAAGCAGCCAATTTGCTGTGCGGATCCAGCCTACCCATAATCCCCTGCATTCTTCTGCTCAGCGCACAGGATAAAGTGTTACACTCGCAGTTCCTGTATACGGCGCGGCCCTTCCAAGTGCATGACTTCATCCCCCGCCACAGCCAGAGCTCAAATCACTTTCCCATGTCTAGCACAATGACGGTCCCTGGACACCAGTAAAAGCTGGAGGAGCCGACTCTTCTCCGACACATTCCGTCTGAGCCGCCCGAAACGTCATTTTACTTCTTCAAGAAATGGAGTCCTAAATTATACAACCTCATACAACTCTCCTCTCCTGAAATACTCTTCTCTGCTGGAGGACTCTGCTCCTTCCTCTATAACTCTCCTCTCCTGAAATACTCTACTGGAGGACTCTGCTCCTTCCTCTATAACTCTCCTCTCCTGAAATACTCTACTGGAGGACTCTGCTCCTTCCTCTATAACTCTCCTCTCCTGAAATACTCTGCGCTGCTGGAGGACTCTGCTCCTTCCTCTATAACTCTCCTCTCCTGAAATACTCTGCGCTGCTGGAGGACTCTGCTCCTTCCTCTATAACTCTCCTCTCCTGAAATACTCTGCGCTGCTGGAGGACTCTGCTCCTTCCTCTATAACTCTCCTCTCCTGAAATACTCTTCTCTGCTGGAGGACTTTGGTCCTTCCTCTATAACTCTCCTCTCCTGAAATACTCTGCACTGCTGGAGGACTCTGCTCCTTCCTCTATAACTCTCCTCTCCTAAAATACTCTGCACTGCTGGAGGACTCTGCTCCTTCCTCTATAACTCTCCTCTCCTGAAATACTCTGCTCTGCTGGAGGACTCTGCTCCTTCCTCTATAACTCTCCTCTCCTGAAATACTCTGCAGGAGGACTCTGCTCCTTCCTCTATAACTCTCCTCTCCTGAAATACTCTGCACTGCTGGAGGACTCTGCTCCTTCCTCTATAACTCTCCTCTCCTGAAATACTCTTCTCTGCTGGAGGGCTCTGCTCCTTCCTCTATAACTCTCCTCTCCTGAAATACTCTGCTGGAGGACTCTGCTCCTTCCTCTATAACTCCCCTCTCCTAAAATACTCTGCACTGCTGGAGGACTCTGCTCCTTCCTCTATAACTCTCCTCTCCTGAAATACTCTGCTGGAGGACTCTGCTCCTTCCTCTATAACTCCCCTCTCCTAAAATACTCTGCACTGCTGGAGGACTCTGCTCCTTCCTCTATAACTCTCCTCTCCTGAAATACTCTGCACTGCTGGAGGACTCTGCTCCTTCCTCTATAACTCTCCTCTCCTGAAATACTCTTCTCTGCTGGAGGACTCAGCTCCTTCCTCTATAACTCTCCTCTCCTGAAATACTCTGCTGGAGGACTCTGCTCCTCCCTCTATAACTCTCCTCTCCTGAAATACTCTGCTCTGCTGGAGGACTCTGCTCCTTCCTCTATAACTCTCCTCTCCTAAAATACTCTGCACTGCTGGAGGACTCAGCTCCTTCCTCTATAACTCTCCTCTCCTGAAATACTCTGCTGGAGGACTCTGCTCCTTCCTCTATAACTCTCCTCTCCTGAAATACTCTGCTATACTGGAGGACTCTGCTCCTTCCTCTATAACTCTCCTCTCCTAAAATACTCTGCACTGCTGGAGGGCTCTGCTCCTTCCTCTATAACTCTCCTCTCCTGAAATACTCTGCACTGCTGGAGGACTCTGCTCCTTCCTCTATAACTCTCCTCTCCTGAAATACTCTTCTCTGCTGGAGGACTCAGCTCCTTCCTCTATAACTCTCCTCTCCTGAAATACTCTGCTGGAGGACTCTGCTCCTCCCTCTATAACTCTCCTCTCCTGAAATACTCTGCTCTGCTGGAGGACTCTGCTCCTTCCTCTATAACTCTCCTCTCCTGAAATACTCTGCTCTGCTGGAGGACTCTGCTCCTTCCTCTATAACTCTCCTCTCCTAAAATACTCTGCTGGAGGACTCTGCTCCTTCCTCTATAACTCTCCTCTCCTAAAATACTCTGCACTGCTGGAGGACTCTGCTCCTTCCTCTATAACTCCCCTCTCCTAAAATACTCTGCACTGCTGGAGGACTCTGCTCCTTCCTCTATAACTCTCCTCTCCTGAAATACTCTGCTGGAGGGCTCTGCTCCTTCCTCTATAACTCTCCTCTCCTGAAATACTCTGCTGGAGGACTCTGCTCCTTCCTCTATAACTCTCCTCTCCTGAAATACTCTGCTATACTGGAGGACTCTGCTCCTTCCTCTATAACTCTCCTCTCCTAAAATACTCTGCACTGCTGGAGGACTCAGCTCCTTCCTCTATAACTCTCCTCTCCTGAAATACTCTGCTGGAGGACTCTGCTCCTTCCTCTATAACTCTCCTCTCCTGAAATACTCTGCTATACTGGAGGACTCTGCTCCTTCCTCTATAACTCTCCTCTCCTAAAATACTCTGCACTGCTGGAGGGCTCTGCTCCTTCCTCTATAACTCTCCTCTCCTGAAATACTCTGCACTGCTGGAGGACTCTGCTCCTTCCTCTATAACTCTCCTCTCCTGAAATACTCTGCACTGCTGGAGGGCTCTGCTCCTTCCTCTATAACTCTCCTCTCCTGAAATACTCTTCTCTGCTGGAGGGCTCTGCTCCTTCCTCTATAACTCTCCTCTCCTGAAATACTCTGCTGGAGGACTCTGCTCCTCCCTCTATAACTCTCCTCTCCTGAAATACTCTGCTCTGCTGGAGGACTCTGCTCCTTCCTCTATAACTCTCCTCTCCTGAAATACTCTGCTCTGCTGGAGGACTCTGCTCCTTCCTCTATAACTCTCCTCTCCTAAAATACTCTGCTGGAGGACTCTGCTCCTTCCTCTATAACTCTCCTCTCCTAAAATACTCTGCACTGCTGGAGGACTCTGCTCCTTCCTCTATAACTCCCCTCTCCTAAAATACTCTGCACTGCTGGAGGACTCTGCTCCTTCCTCTATAACTCTCCTCTCCTGAAATACTCTGCTGGAGGGCTCTGCTCCTTCCTCTATAACTCTCCTCTCCTGAAATACTCTGCTGGAGGACTCTGCTCCTTCCTCTATAACTCTCCTCTCCTGAAATACTCTGCTATACTGGAGGACTCTGCTCCTTCCTCTATAACTCTCCTCTCCTAAAATACTCTGCACTGCTGGAGGACTCAGCTCCTTCCTCTATAACTCTCCTCTCCTGAAATACTCTGCTGGAGGACTCTGCTCCTTCCTCTATAACTCTCCTCTCCTGAAATACTCTGCTATACTGGAGGACTCTGCTCCTTCCTCTATAACTCTCCTCTCCTAAAATACTCTGCACTGCTGGAGGACTCTGCTCCTTCCTCTATAACTCTCCTCTCCTGAAATACTCTGCACTGCTGGAGGGCTCTGCTCCTTCCTCTATAACTCTCCTCTCCTGAAATACTCTTCTCTGCTGGAGGGCTCTGCTCCTTCCTCTATAACTCTCCTCTCCTGAAATACTCTGCTGGAGGACTCTGCTCCTTCCTCTATAACTCCCCTCTCCTAAAATACTCTGCACTGCTGGAGGACTCTGCTCCTTCCTCTATAACTCTCCTCTCCTGAAATACTCTGCACTGCTGGAGGACTCTGCTCCTTCCTCTATAACTCTCCTCTCCTGAAATACTCTTCTCTGCTGGAGGACTCAGCTCCTTCCTCTATAACTCTCCTCTCCTGAAATACTCTGCTGGAGGACTCTGCTCCTCCCTCTATAACTCTCCTCTCCTGAAATACTCTGCTCTGCTGGAGGACTCTGCTCCTTCCTCTATAACTCTCCTCTCCTGAAATACTCTGCTCTGCTGGAGGACTCTGCTCCTTCCTCTATAACTCTCCTCTCCTGAAATACTCTGCACTGCTGGAGGACTCTGCTCCTTCCTCTATAACTCTCCTCTCCTGAAATACTCTTCTCTGCTGGAGGACTCAGCTCCTTCCTCTATAACTCTCCTCTCCTGAAATACTCTGCTGGAGGACTCTGCTCCTCCCTCTATAACTCTCCTCTCCTGAAATACTCTGCTCTGCTGGAGGACTCTGCTCCTCCCTCTATAACTCTCCTCTCCTGAAATACTCTGCTCTGCTGGAGGACTCTGCTCCTTCCTCTATAACTCTCCTCTCCTGAAATACTCTGCTCTGCTGGAGGACTCTGCTCCTTCCTCTATAACTCTCCTCTCCTAAAATACTCTGCTGGAGGACTCTGCTCCTTCCTCTATAACTCTCCTCTCCTAAAATACTCTGCACTGCTGGAGGACTCTGCTCCTTCCTCTATAACTCCCCTCTCCTAAAATACTCTGCACTGCTGGAGGACTCTGCTCCTTCCTCTATAACTCTCCTCTCCTGAAATACTCTGCTGGAGGGCTCTGCTCCTTCCTCTATAACTCTCCTCTCCTGAAATACTCTGCTGGAGGACTCTGCTCCTTCCTCTATAACTCTCCTCTCCTGAAATACTCTGCTATACTGGAGGACTCTGCTCCTTCCTCTATAACTCTCCTCTCCTAAAATACTCTGCACTGCTGGAGGACTCAGCTCCTTCCTCTATAACTCTCCTCTCCTGAAATACTCTGCTGGAGGACTCTGCTCCTTCCTCTATAACTCTCCTCTCCTGAAATACTCTGCTATACTGGAGGACTCTGCTCCTTCCTCTATAACTCTCCTCTCCTAAAATACTCTGCACTGCTGGAGGGCTCTGCTCCTTCTCTATAACTCTCCTCTCCTGAAATACTCTGCACTGCTGGAGGACTCTGCTCCTTCCTCTATAACTCTCCTCTCCTGAAATACTCTGCACTGCTGGAGGGCTCTGCTCCTTCCTCTATAACTCTCCTCTCCTGAAATACTCTTCTCTGCTGGAGGGCTCTGCTCCTTCCTCTATAACTCTCCTCTCCTGAAATACTCTGCTGGAGGACTCTGCTCCTTCCTCTATAACTCCCCTCTCCTAAAATACTCTGCACTGCTGGAGGACTCTGCTCCTTCCTCTATAACTCTCCTCTCCTGAAATACTCTGCACTGCTGGAGGACTCTGCTCCTTCCTCTATAACTCTCCTCTCCTGAAATACTCTGCACTGCTGGAGGACTCTGCTCCTTCCTCTATAACTCTCCTCTCCTGAAATACTCTTCTCTGCTGGAGGACTCAGCTCCTTCCTCTATAACTCTCCTCTCCTGAAATACTCTGCTGGAGGACTCTGCTCCTCCCTCTATAACTCTCCTCTCCTGAAATACTCTGCTCTGCTGGAGGACTCTGCTCCTTCCTCTATAACTCTCCTCTCCTGAAATACTCTGCTCTGCTGGAGGACTCTGCTCCTTCCTCTATAACTCTCCTCTCCTAAAATACTCTGCTGGAGGACTCTGCTCCTTCCTCTATAACTCTCCTCTCCTAAAATACTCTGCACTGCTGGAGGACTCTGCTCCTTCCTCTATAACTCCCCTCTCCTAAAATACTCTGCACTGCTGGAGGACTCTGCTCCTTCCTCTATAACTCTCCTCTCCTGAAATACTCTGCTGGAGGGCTCTGCTCCTTCCTCTATAACTCTCCTCTCCTGAAATACTCTGCTGGAGGACTCTGCTCCTTCCTCTATAACTCTCCTCTCCTGAAATACTCTGCTATACTGGAGGACTCTGCTCCTTCCTCTATAACTCTCCTCTCCTAAAATACTCTGCACTGCTGGAGGACTCAGCTCCTTCCTCTATAACTCTCCTCTCCTGAAATACTCTGCTGGAGGACTCTGCTCCTTCCTCTATAACTCTCCTCTCCTGAAATACTCTGCTATACTGGAGGACTCTGCTCCTTCCTCTATAACTCTCCTCTCCTAAAATACTCTGCACTGCTGGAGGGCTCTGCTCCTTCCTCTATAACTCTCCTCTCCTGAAATACTCTGCACTGCTGGAGGACTCTGCTCCTTCCTCTATAACTCTCCTCTCCTGAAATACTCTGCACTGCTGGAGGGCTCTGCTCCTTCCTCTATAACTCTCCTCTCCTGAAATACTCTTCTCTGCTGGAGGGCTCTGCTCCTTCCTCTATAACTCTCCTCTCCTGAAATACTCTGCTGGAGGACTCTGCTCCTTCCTCTATAACTCCCCTCTCCTAAAATACTCTGCACTGCTGGAGGACTCTGCTCCTTCCTCTATAACTCTCCTCTCCTGAAATACTCTGCACTGCTGGAGGACTCTGCTCCTTCCTCTATAACTCTCCTCTCCTGAAATACTCTTCTCTGCTGGAGGACTCAGCTCCTTCCTCTATAACTCTCCTCTCCTGAAATACTCTGCTGGAGGACTCTGCTCCTCCCTCTATAACTCTCCTCTCCTGAAATACTCTGCTCTGCTGGAGGACTCTGCTCCTTCCTCTATAACTCTCCTCTCCTGAAATACTCTGCTCTGCTGGAGGACTCTGCTCCTTCCTCTATAACTCTCCTCTCCTGAAATACTCTGCTCTGCTGGAGGACTCTGCTCCTTCCTCTATAACTCTCCTCTCCTGAAATACTCTTCTCTGCTGGAGGACTCAGCTCCTTCCTCTATAACTCTCCTCTCCTGAAATACTCTGCTGGAGGACTCTGCTCCTCCCTCTATAACTCTCCTCTCCTGAAATACTCTGCTCTGCTGGAGGACTCTGCTCCTTCCTCTATAACTCTCCTCTCCTGAAATACTCTGCTCTGCTGGAGGACTCTGCTCCTTCCTCTATAACTCTCCTCTCCTGAAATACTCTGCACTGCTGGAGGACTCTGCTCCTTCCTCTATAACTCTCCTCTCCTGAAATACTCTTCTCTGCTGGAGGACTCAGCTCCTTCCTCTATAACTCTCCTCTCCTGAAATACTCTGCTGGAGGACTCTGCTCCTCCCTCTATAACTCTCCTCTCCTGAAATACTCTGCTCTGCTGGAGGACTCTGCTCCTTCCTCTATAACTCTCCTCTCCTGAAATACTCTTCTCTGCTGGAGGACTCAGCTCCTTCCTCTATAACTCTCCTCTCCTGAAATACTCTGCTCTGCTGGAGGACTCTGCTCCTTCCTCTATAACTCTCCTCTCCTGAAATACTCTGCACTGCTGGAGGACTCTGCTCCTTCCTCTATAACTCTCCTCTCCTGAAATACTCTTCTCTGCTGGAGGACTCTGCTCCTTCCTCTATAACTCTCCTCTCCTGAAATACTCTGCTCTGCTGGAGGACTCTGCTCCTTCCTCTATAACTCTCCTCTCCTGAAATACTCTTCTCTGCTGGAGGACTCAGCTCCTTCCTCTATAACTCTCCTCTCCTGAAATACTCTTCTCTGCTGGAGGACTCTGCTCCTTCCTCTATAACTCTCCTCTCCTGAAATACTCTGCTCTGCTGGAGGACTCTGCTCCTTCCTCTATAACTCTCCTCTCCTGAAATACTCTGCACTGCTGGAGGACTCTGCTCCTTCCTCTATAACTCTCCTCTCCTGAAATACTCTTCTCTGCTGGAGGACTCAGCTCCTTCCTCTATAACTCTCCTCTCCTGAAATACTCTGCTGGAGGACTCTGCTCCTCCCTCTATAACTCTCCTCTCCTGAAATACTCTGCTCTGCTGGAGGACTCTGCTCCTTCCTCTATAACTCTCCTCTCCTGAAATACTCTTCTCTGCTGGAGGACTCAGCTCCTTCCTCTATAACTCTCCTCTCCTGAAATACTCTGCACTGCTGGGGGACTCTGCTCCTCCCTCTATAACTCTCCTCTCCTGAAATACTCTGCACTGCTGGAGGACTCTGCTCCTTCCTCTATAACTCTCCTCTCCTGAAATACTCTTCTCTGCTGGAGGACTCAGCTCCTTCCTCTATAACTCTCCTCTCCTGAAATACTCTGCTGGAGGACTCTGCTCCTCCCTCTATAACTCTCCTCTCCTGAAATACTCTGCTCTGCTGGAGGACTCTGCTCCTTCCTCTATAACTCTCCTCTCCTGAAATACTCTTCTCTGCTGGAGGACTCAGCTCCTTCCTCTATAACTCTCCTCTCCTGAAATACTCTGCTCTGCTGGAGGACTCTGCTCCTTCCTCTATAACTCTCCTCTCCTGAAATACTCTGCACTGCTGGAGGACTCTGCTCCTTCCTCTATAACTCTCCTCTCCTGAAATACTCTGCACTGCTGGAGGACTCTGCTCCTTCCTCTATAACTCTCCTCTCCTGAAATACTCTGCTGGAGGACTCTGCTCCTTCCTCTATAACTCTCCTCTCCTGAAATACTCTGCACTGCTGGAGGACTCTGCTCCTTCCTCTATAACTCTCCTCTCCTGAAATACTCTTCTCTGCTGGAGGGCTCTGCTCCTTCCTCTATAACTCTCCTCTCCTGAAATACTCTGCTGGAGGACTCTGCTCCTTCCTCTATAACTCTCCTCTCCTGAAATACTCTGCTGGAGGACTCTGCTCCTTCCTCTATAACTCTCCTCTCCTGAAATACTCTGCTGGAGGACTCTGCTCCTTCCTCTATAACTCTCCTCTCCTAAAATACTCTGCTGGAGGACTCTGCTCCTTCCTCTATAACTCTCCTCTCCTAAAATACTCTGCACTGCTGGAGGGCTCTGCTCCTTCCTCTATAACTCTCCTCTCCTGAAATACTCTGCTGGAGGACTCTGCTCCTTCCTCTATAACTCTCCTCTCCTGAAATACTCTGCTGGAGGACTCTGCTCCTTCCTCTATAACTCTCCTCTCCTAAAATACTCTGCTGGAGGACTCTGCTCCTTCCTCTATAACTCTCCTCTCCTAAAATACTCTGCACTGCTGGAGGACTCAGCTCCTTCCTCTATAACTCTCCTCTCCTGAAATACTCTGCTGGAGGACTCTGCTCCTTCCTCTATAACTCTCCTCTCCTGAAATACTCTGCTATACTGGAGGACTCTGCTCCTTCCTCTATAACTCTCCTCTCCTAAAATACTCTGCACTGCTGGAGGGCTCTGCTCCTTCTCTATAACTCTCCTCTCCTGAAATACTCTGCACTGCTGGAGGACTCTGCTCCTTCCTCTATAACTCTCCTCTCCTGAAATACTCTGCACTGCTGGAGGGCTCTGCTCCTTCCTCTATAACTCTCCTCTCCTGAAATACTCTTCTCTGCTGGAGGGCTCTGCTCCTTCCTCTATAACTCTCCTCTCCTGAAATACTCTGCTGGAGGACTCTGCTCCTTCCTCTATAACTCCCCTCTCCTAAAATACTCTGCACTGCTGGAGGACTCTGCTCCTTCCTCTATAACTCTCCTCTCCTGAAATACTCTGCACTGCTGGAGGACTCTGCTCCTTCCTCTATAACTCTCCTCTCCTGAAATACTCTTCTCTGCTGGAGGACTCAGCTCCTTCCTCTATAACTCTCCTCTCCTGAAATACTCTGCTGGAGGACTCTGCTCCTCCCTCTATAACTCTCCTCTCCTGAAATACTCTGCTCTGCTGGAGGACTCTGCTCCTTCCTCTATAACTCTCCTCTCCTAAAATACTCTGCTGGAGGACTCTGCTCCTTCCTCTATAACTCTCCTCTCCTAAAATACTCTGCACTGCTGGAGGACTCTGCTCCTTCCTCTATAACTCCCCTCTCCTAAAATACTCTGCACTGCTGGAGGACTCTGCTCCTTCCTCTATAACTCTCCTCTCCTGAAATACTCTGCTGGAGGGCTCTGCTCCTTCCTCTATAACTCTCCTCTCCTGAAATACTCTGCTGGAGGACTCTGCTCCTTCCTCTATAACTCTCCTCTCCTGAAATACTCTGCTATACTGGAGGACTCTGCTCCTTCCTCTATAACTCTCCTCTCCTAAAATACTCTGCACTGCTGGAGGACTCAGCTCCTTCCTCTATAACTCTCCTCTCCTGAAATACTCTGCTGGAGGACTCTGCTCCTTCCTCTATAACTCTCCTCTCCTGAAATACTCTGCTATACTGGAGGACTCTGCTCCTTCCTCTATAACTCTCCTCTCCTAAAATACTCTGCACTGCTGGAGGGCTCTGCTCCTTCCTCTATAACTCTCCTCTCCTGAAATACTCTGCACTGCTGGAGGACTCTGCTCCTTCCTCTATAACTCTCCTCTCCTGAAATACTCTGCACTGCTGGAGGGCTCTGCTCCTTCCTCTATAACTCTCCTCTCCTGAAATACTCTTCTCTGCTGGAGGGCTCTGCTCCTTCCTCTATAACTCTCCTCTCCTGAAATACTCTGCTGGAGGACTCTGCTCCTTCCTCTATAACTCCCCTCTCCTAAAATACTCTGCACTGCTGGAGGACTCTGCTCCTTCCTCTATAACTCTCCTCTCCTGAAATACTCTGCACTGCTGGAGGACTCTGCTCCTTCCTCTATAACTCTCCTCTCCTGAAATACTCTTCTCTGCTGGAGGACTCAGCTCCTTCCTCTATAACTCTCCTCTCCTGAAATACTCTGCTGGAGGACTCTGCTCCTCCCTCTATAACTCTCCTCTCCTGAAATACTCTGCTCTGCTGGAGGACTCTGCTCCTTCCTCTATAACTCTCCTCTCCTGAAATACTCTGCTCTGCTGGAGGACTCTGCTCCTTCCTCTATAACTCTCCTCTCCTGAAATACTCTGCACTGCTGGAGGACTCTGCTCCTTCCTCTATAACTCTCCTCTCCTGAAATACTCTTCTCTGCTGGAGGACTCAGCTCCTTCCTCTATAACTCTCCTCTCCTGAAATACTCTGCTGGAGGACTCTGCTCCTCCCTCTATAACTCTCCTCTCCTGAAATACTCTGCTCTGCTGGAGGACTCTGCTCCTTCCTCTATAACTCTCCTCTCCTGAAATACTCTTCTCTGCTGGAGGACTCAGCTCCTTCCTCTATAACTCTCCTCTCCTGAAATACTCTGCACTGCTGGAGGACTCTGCTCCTTCCTCTATAACTCTCCTCTCCTGAAATACTCTTCTCTGCTGGAGGACTCAGCTCCTTCCTCTATAACTCTCCTCTCCTGAAATACTCTGCTGGAGGACTCTGCTCCTCCCTCTATAACTCTCCTCTCCTGAAATACTCTGCTCTGCTGGAGGACTCTGCTCCTTCCTCTATAACTCTCCTCTCCTGAAATACTCTTCTCTGCTGGAGGACTCAGCTCCTTCCTCTATAACTCTCCTCTCCTGAAATACTCTGCTCTGCTGGAGGACTCTGCTCCTTCCTCTATAACTCTCCTCTCCTGAAATACTCTGCACTGCTGGAGGACTCTGCTCCTTCCTCTATAACTCTCCTCTCCTGAAATACTCTTCTCTGCTGGAGGACTCTGCTCCTTCCTCTATAACTCTCCTCTCCTGAAATACTCTGCTCTGCTGGAGGACTCTGCTCCTTCCTCTATAACTCTCCTCTCCTGAAATACTCTTCTCTGCTGGAGGACTCAGCTCCTTCCTCTATAACTCTCCTCTCCTGAAATACTCTTCTCTGCTGGAGGACTCTGCTCCTTCCTCTATAACTCTCCTCTCCTGAAATACTCTGCTCTGCTGGAGGACTCTGCTCCTTCCTCTATAACTCTCCTCTCCTGAAATACTCTGCACTGCTGGAGGACTCTGCTCCTTCCTCTATAACTCTCCTCTCCTGAAATACTCTTCTCTGCTGGAGGACTCAGCTCCTTCCTCTATAACTCTCCTCTCCTGAAATACTCTGCTGGAGGACTCTGCTCCTCCCTCTATAACTCTCCTCTCCTGAAATACTCTGCTCTGCTGGAGGACTCTGCTCCTTCCTCTATAACTCTCCTCTCCTGAAATACTCTTCTCTGCTGGAGGACTCAGCTCCTTCCTCTATAACTCTCCTCTCCTGAAATACTCTGCACTGCTGGGGGACTCTGCTCCTCCCTCTATAACTCTCCTCTCCTGAAATACTCTGCACTGCTGGAGGACTCTGCTCCTTCCTCTATAACTCTCCTCTCCTGAAATACTCTTCTCTGCTGGAGGACTCAGCTCCTTCCTCTATAACTCTCCTCTCCTGAAATACTCTGCTGGAGGACTCTGCTCCTCCCTCTATAACTCTCCTCTCCTGAAATACTCTGCTCTGCTGGAGGACTCTGCTCCTTCCTCTATAACTCTCCTCTCCTGAAATACTCTTCTCTGCTGGAGGACTCAGCTCCTTCCTCTATAACTCTCCTCTCCTGAAATACTCTGCTCTGCTGGAGGACTCTGCTCCTTCCTCTATAACTCTCCTCTCCTGAAATACTCTGCACTGCTGGAGGACTCTGCTCCTTCCTCTATAACTCTCCTCTCCTGAAATACTCTGCACTGCTGGAGGACTCTGCTCCTTCCTCTATAACTCTCCTCTCCTGAAATACTCTGCTGGAGGACTCTGCTCCTTCCTCTATAACTCTCCTCTCCTGAAATACTCTGCACTGCTGGAGGACTCTGCTCCTTCCTCTATAACTCTCCTCTCCTGAAATACTCTTCTCTGCTGGAGGGCTCTGCTCCTTCCTCTATAACTCTCCTCTCCTGAAATACTCTGCTGGAGGACTCTGCTCCTTCCTCTATAACTCTCCTCTCCTGAAATACTCTGCTGGAGGACTCTGCTCCTTCCTCTATAACTCTCCTCTCCTAAAATACTCTGCTGGAGGACTCTGCTCCTTCCTCTATAACTCTCCTCTCCTAAAATACTCTGCACTGCTGGAGGACTCTGCTCCTTCCTCTATAACTCCCCTCTCCTAAAATACTCTGCACTGCTGGAGGACTCTGCTCCTTCCTCTATAACTCTCCTCTCCTGAAATACTCTGCTGGAGGGCTCTGCTCCTTCCTCTATAACTCTCCTCTCCTGAAATACTCTGCTGGAGGACTCTGCTCCTTCCTCTATAACTCTCCTCTCCTGAAATACTCTGCTATACTGGAGGACTCTGCTCCTTCCTCTATAACTCTCCTCTCCTAAAATACTCTGCACTGCTGGAGGACTCAGCTCCTTCCTCTATAACTCTCCTCTCCTGAAATACTCTGCTGGAGGACTCTGCTCCTTCCTCTATAACTCTCCTCTCCTGAAATACTCTGCTATACTGGAGGACTCTGCTCCTTCCTCTATAACTCTCCTCTCCTAAAATACTCTGCACTGCTGGAGGGCTCTGCTCCTTCCTCTATAACTCTCCTCTCCTGAAATACTCTGCACTGCTGGAGGACTCTGCTCCTTCCTCTATAACTCTCCTCTCCTGAAATACTCTGCACTGCTGGAGGGCTCTGCTCCTTCCTCTATAACTCTCCTCTCCTGAAATACTCTGCTCTGCTGGAGGACTCTGCTCCTTCCTCTATAACTCTCCTCTCCTGAAATACTCTTCTCTGCTGGATGACTCTGCTTCTTCCTCTATAACTCTCCTCTCCTGAAATACTCTGCACTGCTGGAGGACTCTGCTCCTTCCTCTATAACTCTTCACTCCTGAAATACTCTGCTGGAGGACTCTGCTCCTTCCTCTATAACTCTCCTCTCCTGAAATACTCTGCTGGAGGACTCTGCTCCTTCCTCTATAACTCTCCTCTCCTGAAATACTCTTCTCTGCTGGATGACTCTGCTCCTTCCTCTATAACTCTCCTCTCCTGAAATACTCTGCTGGAGGACTCTGCTCCTTCCTCTATAACTCTCCTCTCCTGAAATACTCTGCTGGAGGACTCTGCTCCTTCCTCTATAACTCTCCTCTCCTGAAATACTCTGCACTGCTGGAGAACTCTGCTCCTTCCTCTATAACTCTCCTCTCCTGAAATACTCTGCTCTGCTGGAGGACTCTGCTCCTTCCTCTATAACTCTCCTCTCCTGAAATACTCTGCACTGCTGGAGGACTCTGCTCCTTCCTCTATAACTCTCCTCTCCTGAAATACTCTGCACTGCTAGAGGACTCTGCTCCTTCCTCTATAACTCTCCTCTCCTGAAATACTCTGCGCTGCTGGAGGACTCTGCTCCTACCTCTATAACTCTCCTCTCCTGAAATACTCTGCTGGAGGACCCTGCTCCTTCCTCCATAACTCTCCTCTCCTGAAATACTCTGCTGGAGGACTCTGCTCCTTCCTCTATAACTCTCCTCTCCTGAAATACTCTGCTGGAGGACTCTGCTCCTTCCTCTATAACTCTCCTCTCCTGAAAGTTCCACCATTTAAAACTCCATGATCTGCTGTCAGTAATTTTGCCTAGGCTGTGATGATGTCATCAGTCTGCTGCAATCAGAAGGAAGCATTTCCTCAGTCTCCCCTCCTCCAGCGATCAGATTGCAAAACTAATCTTTGTACTGTTATCTTTGTGAGAGGTAATAAATACCTGGAGGTGTGACAGACACATTGCTGAGCAGGAAAGGTATTTCTGATGCTAGGTCTGCTCTACCAAATCTCTCCATTCCTCCCTCATTTCACTTCCTCTGTCACACGTCACAATGTCCGCACTTCCACCATCACATGAGGGATCCAGGCACTGCGTCTCACAAGATCAGCCCTCTACTCTACTGACATATTCCGCATTGCTGACCATCTAATTGGGTACAAACTGTTCTATGAACCCGACATCAACACTGACATATCATCTGTCTACACCGACCTTTCCCAACCAGAGTTCCTCCAACGGGTGCCAGAGGTTCCCTGAGGGAGAAGATTGTTGTCCTCCAAGGTTCTGCCACCAAAGCCACCTGGAACTGACCACCAATGTAAGGAACATTCTTCTCACTGATCACCAATGTAAGGAACATTCTTCTCACTGATCACCAATGTAAGGAACATTCTTCCCACTGATCACCAATGTAAGGAACATTCTTCTCACTGATCACCAATGTAAGGAACATTCTTCTCACTGATCACCAATGTAAGGAACATTCTTCCCACTGATCACCAATGTAAGGAACATTCTTCTCACTGATCACCAATGTAAGGAACATTCTTCTCACTGATCACCAATGTAAGGAACATTCTTCCCACTGATCACCAATGTAAGGAACATTCTTCTCACTGATCACCAATGTAAGGAACATTCTTCTCACTGATCACCAATGTAAGGAACATTCTTCCCACTGATCACTAATGTAAGGAACATTCTTCTCACTGATCACCAATGTAAGGAGCATTCTTCTCACTGATCACCAATGTAAGGAGCATTCTTCTCACTGATCACCAATGTAAGAAACATTCTTCTCACTGATCACCAATGTAAGGAACATTCTTCCCACTGATCACCAATGTAAGGAACATTCTTCCCACTGATCACCAATGTAAGGAACATTCTTCTCACTGATCACCAATGTAAGGAACATTCTTCTCACTGATCACCAATGTAAGGAACATTCTTCTCACTGATCACCAATGTAAGGAACATTCTTCTCACTGATCACCAATGTAAGGAACATTCTTCTCACTGATCACCAATGTAAGGAACATTCTTCTCACTGATCACCAATGTAAGGAACATTCATCCCACTGATCACCAATGTAAGGACCTTTCTTCTCACTGATCACCAATGTAAGGAACATTCTTCCCACTGATCACCAATGTAAGGAACATTCTTCTCACTGATCACCAATGTAAGGAACATTCTTCTCACTGATCACCAATGTAAGGACCTTTCTTCTCACTGATCACCAATGTAAGGAACATTCTTCTCACTGATCACCAATGTAAGGAACATTCTTCCCACTGATCACCAATGTAAGGACCTTTCTTCTCACTGATCACCAATGTAAGGAACATTCTTCCCACTGATCACCAATGTAAGGAACATTCTTCCCACTGATCACCAATGTAAGGAACATTCTTCCCACTGATCACCAATGTAAGGAACATTCTTCTCACTGATCACCAATGTAAGGAACATTCTTCCCACTGATCACCAATGTAAGGAACATTCTTCTCACTGATCACCAATGTAAGGAACATTCTTATCACTGATCACCAATGTAAGGAACATTCTTCTCACTGATCACCAATGTAAGGAACATTCTTCCCACTGATCACCAATGTAAGGGACATTCTTCTCACTGATCACCAATGTAAGGAACATTCTTCTCACTGATCACCAATGTAAGGGACATTCTTCTCACTGATCACCAATGTAAGGAACATTCTTCTCACTGATCACCAATGTAAGGAACATTCTTCTCACTGATCACCAATGTAAGGAACATTCTTCCCACTGATCACCAATGTAAGGAACATTCTTCCCACTGATCACCAATGTAAGGAACATTCTTCTCACTGATCACCAATGTAAGGAACATTCTTCTCACTGATCACCAATGTAAGGAACATTTTTCCCACTGATCACCAATGTAAGGAACATTCTTCTCACTGATCACCAATGTAAGGGACATTCTTCTCACTGATCACCAATGTAAGGAACATTCTTCTCACTGATCACCAATGTAAGGAACATTCTTCTCACTGATCACCAATGTAAGGAACATTCTTCTCACTGATCACCAATGTAAGGGTCATTCTTCCCACTGATCACCAATGTAAGGAACATTCTTCTCACTGATCACCAATGTAAGGAACATTCTTCTCACTGATCACCAATGTAAGGGACATTCTTCTCACTGATCACCAATGTAAGGAACATTCTTCCCACTGATCACCAATGTAAGGAACATTCTTCCCACTGATCACCAATGTAAGGAACATTCTTCCCACTGATCACCAATGTAAGGAACATTCTTCTCACTGATCACCAATGTAAGGAACATTCTTCTCACTGATCACCAATGTAAGGAACATTCTTCTCACTGATCACCAATGTAAGGAACATTCTTCTCACTGATCACCAATGTAAGGAACATTCTTCTCACTGATCACCAATGTAAGGGACATTCTTCTCACTGATCACCAATGTAAGGGACATTCTTCTCACTGATCACCAATGTAAGGGACATTCTTCTCACTGATCACCAATGTAAGGAACATTCTTCTCACTGATCACCAATGTAAGGAACATTCTTCTCACTGATCACCAATGTAAGGAACATTCTTCTCACTGATCACCAATGTAAGGGACATTCTTCTCACTGATCACCAATGTAAGGGACATTCTTCTCACTGATCACCAATGTAAGGGACATTCTTCTCACTGATCACCAATGTAAGGAACATTCTTCTCACTGATCACCAATGTAAGGAACATTCTTCTCACTGATCACCAATGTAAGGAACATTCTTCTCACTGATCACCAATGTAAGGAACATTCTTCTCACTGATCACCAATGTAAGGAACATTCATCCCACTGATCACCAATGTAAGGACCTTTCTTCTCACTGATCACCAATGTAAGGAACATTCTTCCCACTGATCACCAATGTAAGGAACATTCTTCTCACTGATCACCAATGTAAGGAACATTCTTCTCACTGATCACCAATGTAAGGACCTTTCTTCTCACTGATCACCAATGTAAGGAACATTCTTCTCACTGATCACCAATGTAAGGAACATTCTTCCCACTGATCACCAATGTAAGGACCTTTCTTCTCACTGATCACCAATGTAAGGAACATTCTTCCCACTGATCACCAATGTAAGGAACATTCTTCCCACTGATCACCAATGTAAGGAACATTCTTCCCACTGATCACCAATGTAAGGAACATTCTTCTCACTGATCACCAATGTAAGGAACATTCTTCCCACTGATCACCAATGTAAGGAACATTCTTCTCACTGATCACCAATGTAAGGAACATTCTTATCACTGATCACCAATGTAAGGAACATTCTTCTCACTGATCACCAATGTAAGGAACATTCTTCCCACTGATCACCAATGTAAGGGACATTCTTCTCACTGATCACCAATGTAAGGAACATTCTTCTCACTGATCACCAATGTAAGGGACATTCTTCTCACTGATCACCAATGTAAGGAACATTCTTCTCACTGATCACCAATGTAAGGAACATTCTTCTCACTGATCACCAATGTAAGGAACATTCTTCCCACTGATCACCAATGTAAGGAACATTCTTCCCACTGATCACCAATGTAAGGAACATTCTTCTCACTGATCACCAATGTAAGGAACATTCTTCTCACTGATCACCAATGTAAGGAACATTTTTCCCACTGATCACCAATGTAAGGAACATTCTTCTCACTGATCACCAATGTAAGGGACATTCTTCTCACTGATCACCAATGTAAGGAACATTCTTCTCACTGATCACCAATGTAAGGAACATTCTTCTCACTGATCACCAATGTAAGGAACATTCTTCTCACTGATCACCAATGTAAGGGTCATTCTTCCCACTGATCACCAATGTAAGGAACATTCTTCTCACTGATCACCAATGTAAGGGACATTCTTCTCACTGATCACCAATGTAAGGAACATTCTTCCCACTGATCACCAATGTAAGGAACATTCTTCCCACTGATCACCAATGTAAGGAACATTCTTCCCACTGATCACCAATGTAAGGAACATTCTTCTCACTGATCACCAATGTAAGGAACATTCTTCTCACTGATCACCAATGTAAGGAACATTCTTCTCACTGATCACCAATGTAAGGAACATTCTTCTCACTGATCACCAATGTAAGGAACATTCTTCTCACTGATCACCAATGTAAGGGACATTCTTCTCACTGATCACCAATGTAAGGGACATTCTTCTCACTGATCACCAATGTAAGGGACATTCTTCTCACTGATCACCAATGTAAGGAACATTCTTCTCACTGATCACCAATGTAAGGAACATTCTTCTCACTGATCACCAATGTAAGGAACATTCTTCTCACTGATCACCAATGTAAGGGACATTCTTCCCACTGATCACCAATGTAAGGAACATTCTTCTCACTGATCACCAATGTAAGGAACATTCTTCTCACTGATCACCAATGTAAGGAACATTCTTCTCACTGATCACCAATGTAAGGGACATTCTTCCCACTGATCACCAATGTAAGGAACATTCTTCTCACTGATCATCAATGTAAGGAACATTCTTCTCACTGATCATCAATGTAAGGAACATTCTTCTCACTGATCATCAATGTAAGGAACATTCTTCTCACTGATCACCGATGTAAGGGACATTCTTCCCACTGATCACCAATGTAAGGGACATTCTTCCCACTGATCACCAATGTAAGGAACATTCTTCCCACTGATCACCAATGTAAGGAACATTCTTCTCACTGATCACCAATGTAAGGGACATTAGAAAGTTTCTGATTTCACCAGGAAAGGTCGGAGGACCTCCCAGGCTGACCTCCCCCAACCCTTCAGACTTTATGACTGTTACTCCCTGACACCCACCCTGCAGTCCCGGGGACTGGCTGACAACCCTAGCACAGAACACACACATCGCTCTCACGCCGCGGCAGAGGCCTACCCTTTCTCGCTGGTTCTCCTATTACGGCAGGTCTGCTTCACATGACGCCTCACCTCCGGCTTTCTCCTAAAAACAAGAAAAGAAAATACTGGAGCTGGAATTTCTCTGAGAACGTCAACAAAAAAAAAATCACTAAAATCTCATCCAATCTTCAGCAGGCTCGTGACGTTTCCAAAGCTATTTTCAATCATTGTCCACCTGCAGCACTCATTAACATTTTACCTGGTGATCCTGCCATGGCGGTGCTTTGCCGGGGCACTTCCTGTTAGCGGGTGACAATGCTTTGTCATCTGTCAGCTAATGGTGGACCTGCGTTGTCACCCTGACTTTATATGGAGACAACAAGTGGCCGATTCAACGCGCATTACGCAGGCACGGTCCACTGTTGTCGCCACCAGGAAACCCGCCCTGAGAAATGTTATGCAGCCAATGCTGAGCGCATGTAGACAGGAAGTGGCTGCCAGAGATTTTTTTACCCAGCCTGACTGTCCCTGGCCCCGCCCCTTTCATTAATTGGCTCAGCATTACATGAGGGTGTTGCCTATGCAAATACAGCCTGCCTAGGAATGACCACGCCTACCCAGCAAGGCATTTCAGGACTTGCACAGCTCCTCCCACTGTTTGCATCAGGACTGAGGGCTTGTCAGAGGAGGGCTGAGGAAGGTCACTGTGATGTGTTCAGGAAGCTATGTACAGCCCCCTTGCAGGCCCCTCCCACCAGCCACGATCTGCCTGCATTGCATAGAGAATCACAGAGACTAAGGTATGTCATGAAAACAGAAAAAGTCAAAATACAAGCAGATTAACTGCTTCCCGGCCGCCATATAATGAAATGATGGATGGACAGGAGCTCTCTCGTTCTGGGAGACAAGTCGCCCCTGTGTGAACCCGGCACTATCAGTGCAGCCTCACCAGTGCTGCCAGTCAGTGGCCACCTTGTTGCCAAACAATGCCCACCAGTGCCTCTTCATCAGTGCCATCTATAAGTGCGCTCTGTCAGTGGCCAGTGCTGCCAATCAGTGTTGCCAATCAGCGCCCACCAGTGATGCTTGTCAGTGCCACTTATCCATGCTGCTTATCATTGTAAGTGCTGCCTATCAGTGCCACCTATCATTCCCCATCAATGCCCAATATTAGTGCCTCCTCATCATAGCCACATATCAATGCCCATCAGTGCTGCATATTAGTGCCTACTCATCAGTGCCCTTCAGTGCAGCCTCATCAGTGCCCATCGGTGAAGTCAATCAGTGCCTATCAGTACAGTTTATCAGTGCCCATCAGTGCTGTTTCATCAGTGCCTATCAGTGCCCATCAGTGCAGCCTCATCAATGCCCATTAATGCAGTCAACCAGTGCCCATCAGTGCAGTCAATCAGTGCCTCACAGTACAGTTTATCAGCGCACATCAGTTCTGCCTCATCAGCGCCCATCAGTGCCCATCAGTGCAGTCAATCAGTGCCTATCAGTGCAGTCAATCAGTGCCTATCAGTGCAGTCAATCAGTGCCCATCAGTGCTGCCTCATCAGTGCCCATCAGTGCAGCCTCATCAGTGCCCATCAGTACAGTTTATCAGCACCCATTAGTGCTGCCAGCGCTCATCGGTGCCCATCAGTGCCGCCTCATCAGTGCCCATCAGTGCAGCCTCATCAGTTGCCCATCAGTGCAGCCTCATCAGTGCCCATCAATGCAGTCAATCAGTGCCCATCAGTGCAGTCAATCAGTGCCTATCAGTGCAGTCAATCAGTGTCTATCAGTACAGTTTATCAGTGCCCATCAGTGCTGCCTCATCAGCGCCCGTCAGTGCAGCCTCATCAGTGCCCATCAGTACAGTTTATCAGCACCCATCAGTGCCGCCTCATCAGTGAAGGCCAAAAATTTTTGTTATAAAATTTAGTAAATAAGTTACGAAGAAAAACTTTCTTTTTCAAAATTTTCGGTCTCTTTCCGTGGTGATTAAATACCACCAAAAGAAAGCTCTGTCTGTCTAAAAAAAAAAAAACCGATAAAAATGTCCTATGTGTACAGTGTTGTATGACCACGAAATTGTCAAAGTGCGACAGCGCTGAAAGCTGAAAATTGGCCTGGGCAGGGAGGGGGTGAAAGTGCCCGGTAGGCAAGCGGTTAAATCTCAGCTTTTAACAGCAACACCAGGCCAGACAGGGCTGCTCAGTGTGGCAGAGCTGTGCGAATCCCAGGACTGGATGGACAGAAATGCAGATCCTCTGGTAAGTAAAACAGCCCCCCCCCCCCTTACATGTATCTAATTTAGTGGTTTGCCTGGCGTTCAGCTTTAGGTAAAACCATACATGCCCCCCCCCCCCCAGCTGCGAACTACTGGCCGTAAATCCAGTGTTCTATAAATTGTAAAAGAAGATCACCGGAGGATGCCAATGACTTTAAATTGTTATTCGATCGATTTGGTGGCGTCGTTGTATCGCCGTGTCGATGAGGCGGGGAGTTCAGGATGTTTTTGTCACGCCACGTTTTCCAGATTTGGCAGAGATGAGAGGTAATCCCTCCTAATCATTTCCTTTGCTCTCAGCTCGGTGTGAAGACAATCATGGGGGGGGCACGCCTTTCCAATAAAATCTTAAAATAATTGTATTTGCTTTTATACTTGTGTGCAAAGTTCAGCAGAATCAAAAGAAAACTTTTCTGTAAATGTGACAGTGAAAGAAAAAGAAAAAAAAGGTTTGGCCCGTCCGCAGTGGGCGACGCAGCAGCCATCTTGAACAAACATCAGAGGTATTTGAGCTCCCCCTTGTGTTTGCAAACAAGATTGCAGAATCTTACATTTTTAGCGTTCCCCCCCCCCCCCCCAACCCCCCAAAAACTGGTTTGTTTAATACAGCGAAGTGCAAATAAACAGCAGCAATTTACAGCGATCGACCGCAAGCTTTTCGCCGATCTGTAAAGTGGTATCTTCTGGGAGCAGGACGCGGATTCTGTGGTCGGCTTCCTGTCTGTGGTTACCAGGAACATTCCTGGAATTTCTGTGGTTTAGAGGCACTTTCACGAGTTCCTAGCGGTGCGAGGGCGACGGCAAAACCGCGCTGTCATTTCCATGGCCGCTGAAGCGTGCGAAAACGCAGGGCCCCGCCTACGCCAAGATGTGCACACCGTGCAACCTGACGCCCCATGTGACTTGGCTGCTCACCATTATTAGGGGAACCAATTATTTGTAAAAGAATGAAAGTAGTGTGCTGGGCTCGTTATACCGCACCCAGCGCGCCATTACCGGGCGGGGGAGGGGCTCCGATAATATGATGTCTCCACAACGTGAAATACAGAAAATAAAGCGTTACTTTGTATCTTTTTATCCTATTATTGTTCTAAAAGATAAAGACAATGTAACCGTACAGGAGAGAGTGAGAAGGGGCTAAAGCCGGGGTCTCCAAACTATTCTGTATGGGGGTCCCTTTGCATATTTTACAAATATTCTTAAAAAAGGAGTCATCGCCCCTCCCTTACATCAGGGTCCCCATCACAGCCCCCTCCCTTACATCAGGGTCCTCATCACAGCCCCTCCCTTACATCGGGGTCCTCATCACAGCCCCCTCCCTTACATCAGGGTTCCCATCACAGTCCCCTCCCTTACATTGGGGTCCCCATCACAGCCCCCTCCCTTACATCAGGATCCCATCACAGCCCCCTCCCTTACATCAGGGTCCCCATCACAGCCCCCTCCATTACATCAGGATCCCATCACAGCCCCCTCCCTTACATCAGGGTCCTTATCACATCCCCCTCCCTTACATCGGGGTCCTCATCACAGCCCCTCCCTTACATCGGGGTCCTCATCACAGCCCCCTCCCTTACATCAGGGTTCCCATCACAGTCCCCTCCCTTACATTGGGGTCCCCATCACAGCCCCCTACTTTATATCAGGGTCCCCATCACAGCCCCCTCCATTACATCAGGATCCCATCACAGCCCCCTCCCTTACATCAGGGTCCCCATCACAGCCCCCTCCTTTATATCAGGGTCCCCATCACAGCCCCCTCCCTTACATCAGGGTCCCCATCACAGCCCCCTCCCTTACATCAGGATCCCATCACAGCCCCCTCCCTTACATCAGGGTCCCCATCACAGCCCCCTCCATTACATCAGGATCCCATCACAGCCCCCTCCCTTACATCAGGGTCCCCATCACAGCCCCCTCCTTTATATCAGGGTCCCCATCACAGCCCCCTCCCTTACATCAGGGTCCCCATCACAGCCCCCTCCCTTACATCAGGGTCCCCATCACAGCCCCCTCCTTTATATCAGGGTCCCCATCACAGCCCCCTCCCTTACATCAGGGTCCCCATCACAGCCCCCTCCCTTACATCGGGGTCCTCATCACAGCCCCCTCCTTTATATCAGGGTCCCCATCACAGCCCCCTCCCTTACATGGGTCCCCATCACAGCCCCCTTCCTTACATTAGAGTCCTCATCACAGTCCCTCCCTTACATCAGGGTCCTCATCACAGCCCCCTCCTTTATATCAGGGTCCCCATCACAGCCCCCTCCCTTACATCAGGGTCCTCATCACAGCCCCCTCCCTTACATCAGGGTCCTCATCACAGCCCCCTCCCTTACATCAGGGTCCTCATCACAGTCCCCTCTCTTACATCAGGGTCTCCATCACAGCCCCCTCCCTTACATCAGGGTCCTCATCACAGCCCCCTCCCTTACATCAGGGTCCTCATCACAGCCCCCTCCCTTACATCAGGGTCTCCATCACAGCCCCCTCCCTTACATCAGGGTCCCATCACAGCCCCCTCCCTTACATCAGGGTCCCATCACAGCCCCCTCCCTTACATCAGGGTCCTCATCACAGCCCCCTCCCTTACATCGGGGTCCCCATTACAGCCCCCTCCCTTACATCGGGGTCCCCATCACAGCCCCCTCCCTTACATCGGGGTCCCCATCACAGCCCCCTCCCTTACATCGGGGTCCCCATCACAGCCCCCTCCCTTACATCGGGGTCCCCATCACAGCCCCCTGCCTTACATCGGGGTCCCCATCACAGCCCCCTCCCTTACATCGGGGTCCCCATCACAGCCCCTCCCTTACATCAGGGTCCCATCACAGCCCCCTCCCTTACATCAGGGTCCCATCACAGCCCCCTCCCTTACATCAGGGTCCCCATCACAGCCCCCTCCCTTACATCAGGGTCCTCATCACAGCCCCCTCCCTTACATCAGGGTCCCATCACAGCCCCCTCCCTTACATCAGGATCCCATCACAGCCCCCTCATCACAACCCCCTCCCTTACATCAGGGTCCCCATCACAACCCGTTTCCTTACATACCATCTATACCATGTCCCTCATGAGAGTCCCCTTCCTTATTTCAGGGTCCCCATTGAAGGGAG